>VDFB02274945.1:0-18180 GCA_007258455.2 Sequoia sempervirens
TAGTGTAATTTGAATTTAATTTTTTATTTTAATTGTTAATTATTTGGGGTGTGGGATCAATTATCATGGAAATGGTCGAGAACAGAGGAGGTTAATATGGATGTCGGGAATGAATGTACAGATATTGGATGTAATGATAGGTATAATACATATTAAATGTATGAAATATGTGAAGATGTGAATAGGATATGATTAATGTATAAAAATAAGTGTAATTAGAAAGAGGCAGTGGATTAAAATGAATTTAGCTTTTCAAAAATTATTATATTAATAATATGTAATTGTATTAAGTCATTTATCAAAATAAATAAGAGATGCAAATTTTCACATTACAAAAATATTGATATATAATTTTCATCATTATAAGTAAAAAATTTCTAATAAAAATATTTAAAAAACCAGTCAATGATTAAATAATAATAAAATGTAAAACATCCACTCCTTTTATTGAAAAAAACACTAAAACTATTGAAGTGTATCAAATTATCTCTTTATTGTTTTATGGGAAACACAAGTGGTTTTTTATTAGAGCAGTTAGAATCTTTATAACTGTCTTAAATTAAATAACGGCAAAAAGAGAGCACCTTAGATAGGTCTTCCACATACTTGCTTGTCCTGTGTTTCTGTTCTTTCTCGCGGTTTCCCTCAAAAACCACAGCCTCTGCAATCTTCGCTCAAATCCTTTGAAAGCGGAAATTACAATTATTCCTAAGAAGACCATCACATCTAGTATTTATTTCTGGTATAGCTTATTAACAATTGTATGTAGTACACTCTGAATTATCCGCCCTTGACCCTTGTTTACGGCCACTTTATATCCTTTCTTCATTATTCCATGCTTCACAAGAACATCTTCAAATTGGCGATGATCATTGAAACAGTTCATTTTATGTTGATCGGTAGTTACCGTGGAAATTATCCACTCTCCTTGTTGCACGTCGCATGGCCACCAATGGTTGCAATAACAGTCTTCAAAGGATTTATTTATCATCTCGATTTGGGTACAACTATTAATCATAACCAAAGCGCATACGATGACTGTATTCAATTTCCATATTGATTCCTGTTCACCTCTGTCCTGAGTACTACATTCTTGATGTTCATCTCTGCCCTGAGTACCAATTTCTGCAATGACTGAATCGGCATCAGAAAAGAGATGTGGACTTAAAGTTTGCTGGGTTCCATCTGCTGCTTTTCCAATAAAAATGAGAACCTCTGACGGGACACGCTGCAATCAAGGAACAGAAGAAAAAGGTCCATTTTTACATATGCCCTAAAACATTATTTAAAAAAAATTTAAGAGAAATATCAATTTTGCTGTTTTTAGATTTGATTGTGTGTGAGTTTTTGTTTCAAACAGTTAGATCTTGTATGTTTGTGGATTAAATTACTTTATTTTTTTAATCAATATTTTAGATGACATTCTATGATTAATTTTTCCTTCACTTACTTATTACTTCTAATTTTTGATAATCATTATAATGAATAATAGAATGTGATGCCAAATGTTAATAGAATAAAATCTGCACAGTTCAATCGAAATTTAAGAGAAAACAATGCTAAAATAATTTACTTACTTTCCTCTTAAAGGAAGAAATGTGGTTAACTGTTAAAAGAAGTCATCGAATCAGTACCTTCAACATTGGAATGCAGTTCTGTATTGTTGCATTGCTGCAATATGAAAGTTCCATACTTTTCAATGAATGCAGCTCATCAATGCCTTGTATGATCTGCAGCTTCTCACAGGTCTGGATTGTAATCCACTGCAGGCAGCTCATTCGGGCAACACATGGCAACTCCCCAACCTCTGGACATTCACTGTGGTCACAAATCGCTGCCACTTTTTTCAGTTGTGTGCAACTCTCTAGTCTGAGTTCCACAAGAGTTGTTGACAAAGTAATGCTATACAGCTTCCCACATCTGATAATGGCAATCTCCTTAAGCAATGTTAGACGTGCAAAACATGGTAGCTCTTCGAGCTCCGGACAATCTGATACGAATAACTCTGCCAGATCAAATTTACCTGCCACTCTTTTCAAATTTTTGAATTGGGACAAATGAAGATGATGGAGCTTTCTGCATCCATCAATTTTAATCATCTCGAGGCAACTTGGACCCTGAAGAAATGGCAACTCCTCAAGCTCCGGACAGCCACTAATGTTGATGTTTGATGTTTCAAGATTTTCAAGATTAAGCATTCCTGATATTGTTCTCAAATTTTTACAACCATCCAACTCAAAACATGTCAGCTTCACATAACCATCAACTGCAATTCGCTTCAGAGAGTTCAGACCCGCTAGACTCAACCGCCCAATCACCGGACTCTGACAAATCTCCAATTCTACAAGCTTTGTAAGATGAGATATTGGTGACTTAAATTTTCGATGACTACAGTTACGAAGTATAATTTTTTCCAGATTTCTAGATTGTAGATCACTTAACTCCTGAAGCTCTGGGCAGTGACTAATATTCAGCTCCACTAACTTTGTAAGATGAGATATTCCTGACACAATTTCCAGATGACTACAATCATGAAATACAATTTTTTCCAGGTTGCTCGATTTTAAAACACTCAACTGCTGAAGCGCTGGGCACTGACTAATGTTCAGTTCTTCTAGCTCTGCAAGATTAGATATTCCTGACAAAGTCTTCAGATGACTACAATTATGAATTACAATTCTTTTCAGGCGGTTCAAATCTACAACACTTAAATCTTGAAGCTCTGGACATTGACAAATATTCAATTCTATCAGCTTCTTAAGATTAGTTATTCCTGACACGCATTGCAGATGGCTGCAATTCTGAATTATAATTTTTTCCAGGCAGCTGAAATGTACAACACTGAACTCCCGAAGCAGTGGGCATTGACTAATCTTCAGATCTACCAGCTTGCTAAGATCAGATGTTGCTGACAAACTCGTGAAGACTTCACAATTTGTAACATCAAGAGATCTCAATGTCTTTACTCTTGTCAACTGCACTTCAAATAAGTTGTCCATGTCATAAAGTTTAAAGGATTGAAGGTCGGGAAAATAATTTCCACTAATAAGGATTCGGTAGACACTTATATCCCTCATCTCTAGATTTTCAATGCCTCTGAATGGGGCCTTAACGCTGTCAGACTTCTTGCCATCATTCAAATCCACTATCCGATTTGATTCGGACTCGAAGTTGCGTATCAACAAGGACTTACAAGCATTACCCTCTGGTGTACTATTGGAAATCAATTCCCCTTTCAAAGTTGAAAACCTTAAATTCAAAGAAGACAAATTCATTCTCAGGGATCCCAATAAAGACCAACCTGTCATTTGCATATGTTTAGAATCTAAGACTACCTTTTCCAGTTCATTTGATAAATCTGGGAACTCTTGCAAAAAGGTTTCATGAATCTGCAGCTCTTTTAATCGGCAAGGTGCCTGGAAAACAAAATAAATCAGTTCCAAGAATCTAAACTTACATCCAATGGCAGACAAAAGTCAAGAAATTATAATAATATAATGTATTCTGTCAAATTACCGATGAAGATCTTATTTTCTGTGGAGAACAAAATACCTGTACATGGCTCTGCCACAACGTTTTCAGAAATAAATTTCTGATTATTAAACACTGCAAATTTTGAAGTGGAATCCATGAGGGAATGCATGGCTGCATATTGAAATTCGGTTTAAGCTGACCCCGAATCTGAAAACCCTGATACTCAAGCTGAAGCCACAACAAGGAAGTTGAACTCTCAGCACTAACATCTGATTCCCCTAGAAAGTATGTAATTCGAGAATCCATTGACCTATCAAGAAAGGAATGAAAACATCTGCCTTTGGTTTGAGCGAGGATGCCTTCGAATCCTAATGATTCCTACAATCACAGAATGAGCTCAGACGTGTTCCATTAAGAATTTAAATGATTCAGAATGCCACTAGATAGAAAACAGAAACTTGGAGGAGGAAGCATACCAAATATTTAAGATCTTGAGGACGCCAGAAGCGACGAGGATGACCCACTTCATTTGCCATTTCTCTTCCCAAGTCTCGCAGATGATCATGCATTCTCAATACAGGCCTGTTGTGCCAGTCTAGTCTTTTCAAACCATGTTTAAAATTCCAGCCTTCTTCTAGTTCTTCAACAAGACACTTATTTTTTAATGTCTCCACTGCATGTTGAGCGCTCCATCCCGAACCCTCCCATACTCTCATTGCTGTGGTCTTCGATTTGTTGATGAAAAAGCATGCGATGTCCATGAAAATTTGTTTTTCCTCGTAGTCCAATGCATCAAAGCTTATTTTAAGTCTTTGATGTATGTCTCGAGGCAGCGTCTTGCTAACTTTATTCAATTCTAAGTTCCAATAATTCTGATCTCTGCCATAAAGGTGTCTGCCAATAACCTGAAGAGACAGAGGTAAGTCTCCACATACATTTAAGAAGGTTTCAACAAGATTCTGGTAACCGCTAGCTGGATGGGGTTCACCGAAAGCATGCCAACAGAACAGCTTTCTCGCATCATCTCTATGCATTCCTTTGAGATTATAAGTAGCCGTAATTCCTGCGTTTATGAGCACCCCTACATTACGGGTTGTAACAATTACCAGGCTATTAACTGACTTCTTCAGAATATCCATGATGAGTAGGGCCTCTAACTGTTGCGCTTGATCAATATCATCTACAACAATTAGGAAACTCAACTTCTTGCTCCTTTCTATGCAATCCTTGATATGACTTATTCCTTCTTCTGTACATTGAAAATCGAATCGATCTTCCTGGAACAGATCTTTGAGGATTTTTATTTGCAATGAAGGAAAATTGTTATTTGCATAGGCTTCCCTCACATCGAACAGAAAACAGTCTCGAGTATATTGTGAGCGCTTTCGGTTGAACATCTCTTTTGAGAGGGTTGTTTTGCCCACCTCACCCATTCCATAAATACCAACGATCTGAGCTTTCCTTTCTCCTCCTCCGTCCATCTCGCACTGCCTTTCAATATCATCTACAAGCTCATCAAGACAGTGCCTTTGAAAATCTTCCACGAGCTTTTGGAGTCCCACTGGGTATTTAGCAACATGTAGAGATTTTGTCCTTTCGACTTACTTTTGCACAGCTGATATTATGTCTTGGCAGTCACCGATCCTTTACAAGGGAAATGTGGATTTTGAAAAGAACGAAATTTGGCTAATTAAAATCAACAAATTTCATGCATAAAAAACTACAAAAAATAGAGTTCGCGATTACAGTAGAAAAGACGGAGATCTTACTTGAATTTGCTGATTACACGGCCTGTGATGAACGAAACAGACTGGAGGGCCATCTTCTATTCCTTCAACTTCTCTATGTATCTGTTCTTCTTTTCATATTTAGCGAATGCTTTGGCATACTTTCCCCTCTCTATGAAGCGAAGATCCGAAGGCTTCACACCGTAAAACACTGGAATGATCTTTCTTCCACTCTGTAACATGAGAACCAGTTCCGCCAAACACCATGGGGACTTTGCATATCCTTTGGAGAAGATGGCAATGTGATTAGAAGCAGAGTTGACAGCGTTCTCAATGGTTGAAGGAAATGAATGCCCAAGTTCTTTCTCTTCTGAATCAAGAAACGCCTTAATTTTTAACTCAGTAAGAGAATTGTAAAGCTGAAGGGCTAGAGCTTTTTTTACGTCAGGGCCTCTGTGGTTGATGAACACGTCAAACAATCTTGATGATTCCTCGACTTTCCTCCTTATGTCGTCAGGCTCAATTTCAGAGAAAGCGTGGTGATCCACATTTCTTTGGTGAGACGAGGATGAAGATGCCATTGATTAATGCTGAGCACGAATCAAGAAAATGGACTTATTGTGGAGGGGAAGGGCAGAGGGTCTCGGACTTAATAGGAGTAACGCGCATAGACTGTATTATATTAAAAACATATAGACGTGTCTGGCGAATTTGCTTCTTCCTCGAAACGAAGACAAGATTACAGGGCCGCACTGACAAAAACGGTTGGATTAAGCGTATAAACAGATAGTCAATGTTATTTTGGAAGTAATTGAATAACATTGACTATTTGTTTATACGCTTAATCCAACCTTTTTTTGTCAGTGCCGCCCTGGAATCTTGTCTTCGTTTCGAGGAAGAAGCAAATTCGCCAGACACGTCTATATGTTTTTAATATAATACAGTCTATGCGCGTTACTCCTATTAAGTCCGAGACCCTCTGCCCTTCCCCTCCACAATAAGTCCATTTTCTTGATTCGTGCTCAGCGATAACTCAATCTCTTCATCTCGTCTAGCTTTCTCTGAAATTGAGCCTGACGACATAAGGAGGAAAGTCGAGGAATCATCAAGATTGTTTGACGTGTTCATCAACCATAGAGGCCTTGACGTCAACCAAAAAAAAAAAAAAAACTCTAGCCCTTCAGCTTTACTATTCAATTACTGAGTTAAATCAGATTAGGTGAAAAAAAAGCATACTATCTCAAAGAGTTTAACTCGACAAAGGATTATGGTGAAAAAATATATTTAGAGGTTGATATTAAAGGGAAAACGAGGGTGTTAGTTGTGCAATTGAGGACGCATCATCTTAGATGTGAAACCGATAGATGGAAGTCTCCTAAGGAAATATGGGAAGAAAGAACCTGCATTTTCTGCAATAAGGGGGTGGTTGAGACGAAACAATACTTCGTCATGGAATGCACAGCTTATGAAGACATCTATAAACAGTATGCAAATAGTTTATGTATGGACGATATGCAGTAGTTATTTGAGGAGGATAAGATCAACTAGACGGCCAACCTTCTGGTCAAAATCAATAGTAGGAGATCTGATTTGAAAAAGAGCATGAAAAAAATTAAGTTGTGTCTTGGTCCCATAGACTGTTTAGTCTCGTGGATGTTATTAAAATCTTTCATTCATTCTTACAATTTAACCATAGTTTGATATTTCGGGTGCGCGTAGATTTCGGAAACCTCGGTTGTTCTTTACATGGAAGACAGGGGAAGCAAGACGGGGGAAGCAAGTAGAGTCCGAGGGGACAGTCCAGCAAAAACAGGGGAACTCCACACTCTCCTCTCTAATTCGCTGACAGTTCGCCGATAAGCTATTATATTGGGGAAACCCCACCAGAATTTAAAGTATTAGGCGCACGTATCCACATCACAACTGCCCCAAGATTCATGAAGGGGTGGGGAATGGATGGATAGCCAAAGAAATATCATAGGCATCTAGCAAATTTAAAACAATTTTTTTCCATTTTAAAATAGACGATCACTTAACTTTTATGGAAAGTACTAAGAAATTAATAAAAAAATAATAAATATTTGTTGTTTTTTAATTTACTATTTGGTCTTATCCTTATCCTCATCTTGCCATTCAAATCCAATCTTAGTGATGTGAGAGGGGGAAGTGAGGTACAATTTAAATATTTGTTTAAGATATTTTTAGTAGATAATTAAATAATAAATTAGATTTTATATTTTTTAATAGTTTAGATTTATTTTATTTGAGTGTTTTAAAATGTAATAGTTAATTTACAAAATAATATATTTTTATGTGTTCATAATAATATTTATAAATTATATTTTTTTATAATTGTAGCTTTCAATTTTTATATTTTATGTAGTTTTAAATTATTATATTTTGTTAAAATTTAAAAAGTAATTAAAAATGGTTAATAATAAATAAAATAATTGTGACGTTTCAACAGGTATGGAAATGAGCATTAATTTCTTCTTTTCCACATGCAAGTGTAATAATTGTTTACAAATCAATGTAATAAAGCCTCCATATTATTTTTACATTATTAGAGTTTTTCATTATATATACTATAAAAATAAATAAAATAAATAATAATTTAAATAATAAATAAAATAAATGATTCTTTAAATAAAATAAATAAAATAATATAGTGAATTTGTAATAAAAATTAAATTTATATAATAAATAAAATAAAAATGATTCTTTAAATAAAACGAATAAAATAACTATTTAATTACAAAATAACTTATATATACTATAAAAATAAATAAATAAAATAATTTATATAATACATAAAATAAATAATAATATATATAATGAATAAAATAAAAATGATTCTTTAAATAAAATAATATAATAAATTTTTAATAAAAAAAAAATTTATATAATAAATAAAATAACTATTTAACTACAAGATAACTTATATATACTATAAAAATAATTAGCCGATAGACTATTACATGGGGGAACCCCATCGGGATCTCCTCTAGCACCGAAAACCCCACCAAGAACCCCACCAGGATCTATTACATGGCGTGTTGTACACTCCTATTTGTCTTCGTGATGTGAAAGGTAATACAAGAAACATTCATCAAGCCTTGGAGACTTCACATGCGAGCATATGTTGGGTGTGATAATTACTGAGGTATATAACTAAAGTTGTATAGGAATGAATTGGAGAGGAGGGTAAAGAAGTAGAGAGGGAAGGATATATATATATATATATATATATATATAGAGAGAGAGGAGGGGGAAAAATAGAGAGGATGAATCGCGCAGGATCGATCAAAGATCGGATCAAAATCAAGATCAGAACGTCGGACATCAATCAAAATCAAAAGAACAGAAATCCGCTCAAATCGGCGCGGACATCCGTCGGATCGGATCAATCTAAAATCGAAGAAAGGAAAAGGAAAAAGGAAGAATCGAAAGGATCGATGAGATCGAAAGATAAAAGACGGATGGAGAGGACGTGCGAAGGATAAAGAAGGAAAGAGGAAGAAAGGGGAAGAAGGTAGAAGAGATCGATGCGAGATAGATCATCTCGTCAATTTGCATCGACAAACTTGGGCGTAAAAATTATTATTACACCTCATTGGGGTGCAAGTGCTAGTATATTTAGTCGATAGGCTATTTACGTGGGAGATCCCACCAAGATCTCCCCCAGTCTGACGTCGTCGATGAGTTGCCTTTCGGTGAAGTGCATCAAAAATAGTTTGGGATGGTGTGAATTCATTCCCACCTATTGTCATTTGAACTAGTTGAAACACGTCAATCCATACGTACATCAAATTCTTAGTGCCCTAGAGTGATTGGGCCACTTTTGTGAGAATCGTACTCAATTTAAACATGTCCATTTCTATGGAATCTTTTCCTATATAGTTGCTATCTCTAAAAGCCCATTTCTATGGAATCTTTTATGAGAAAGTATAATAACATTGAACAAATCCAAAAAGTGACGAATCTAGTCATAAAAATCTCAAAAGAAGAGTGCTAGTGAAAGTCTATTTAAATTAAGTAATCACTTCACCTTATTTTAAATGTTTGGGTCTTTCACTATGGAAAAACATTAGAAGTTTTCATTCAAGCATTTTGTTTCTGAATAAAGTGAATCAAAATCTCTAAGTCTAAACAAAAAATATTTCAATTTGATCTATAAAAAATCTGATTTATAAAGTTTTTTTTGTCTTTTTGAAAATCTAAAATGATCTATAAGTTGAAAGTTTAATTTTTTATTTTTTCAAAGTTAACATGAAAATTTTATAACTAAAAATATTAAAAGTAAATCATTAACAATTTAATAGATTAATTATGTCTTATTGGCCAACAATAAAGATCAACTTCAGAATTGCTTTGATTTTGGGATTTTATTATATTTTGCCTTTCATATGCAAAATTCTTATGTTCATTAATTGCTAATGGCATATGATTGGACAATTTCATTATTATAGTAAGGCACAAAATAAAAGAACTTGGTTTATTTACATTGGTGTGTGATTAAATCATCTCAAAAGAATATAATAGGATGAGTGGATAATTAATTTTTTATTTTATTTTATTTTTTTATTTTTCAATTATTCATGTTACCAATAGTTAAAATATATTTTATTAGTCAATAGGCTATTTATATGGGGAGACCCCACCGAGATCTCCCCCAACGCCATCGGGGAGAACTTCATGGCCATCGGGGAGAACTTCATGGCCATCGAGGAGATCTTCTCTGGTTTCTCGTTTCTCAAAATAAAAACAAGCCTTCACTGTTGAATGTTGCGTAACAAAAACTGCTTCTGACAGGTTTAATCAAGAGATCCACACAAATCTATTTGATAGGGTTGAGTACCAAGGTCCGATAGATCTCGAAAGATGTGTGGAGATCTTGCTCCATTACCAATAGGGTAATGTTATGTTTGCAATAGGGAGAGAGGGGGAGTTAGGGATAAAAAGAGGGAGAGATAGAGGGAGGAAGAGTGTGTGAGAGAGAGAGAGAGATGGATATGGAGATGGAGATGAAGGAGAGAGATATAGAGAGGAGAGGGATAGATAGAGAGAGAGAGAGGAGAGAGGGATAGATCAAGATGGAAGAGATAAATATATAGATAGGGAGAGTGAGGGATTGGGAGATATGGGAAGATAAGAAAGAGATGTGAAGTGATATATAGAGAGGTAGAGAGAGGGAGAGATATAGAGACAATATTTCAACTATTATAAAACATGGATTTAAATTCTATTTATTTTTCATTAGATTATCAGATAAATGATATTTTATACAAAATGATAAAGTATATAATATTTTATTAAGATTTAACTATGTTTTATTAAGAACATTACATTACACTCTTAACACATAGCATGTAATCTTGAACCTAGATAACCTAAGCTAATTTAAAAATGAAAGTATTGAATGCAGATCTCTTAATAAAGAATATCATGCAGAATGTGAATGTGGGTAACTTTGCTGAACCTGAACCTAAACATGAATGTGGGGACCTTAGTCAAAAGTGGAACACGGAATCCAAATGTTCCTTATCCATACCGTGGATGTACTGAATACTTATGTACAATCAATATTTCATTAGACTATCAAATAAATGTTATTTTATACAAAATGATAAAGTATATAATATTTTATTAAGATTTAACTACGTTTTATTAAGAACATTACATTACACTTTTGACACATAGCATGTAATCTTGAACCTAGATAACCTAAGCTAATTTAAAAATGAAAGTATTGAATGCAAATCTCTTAATAAAGAATATCATGCAGAATGTGAATGTGGGTAACTTCGCTAAACCTGAACCTGAACATGAATGTGGGCACCTTAGGAAAAAGTGGAACACAGAATCCAAACGTTCCTTATCCATACTATGGATGTATTGAATACTTACATACAATCCATATTTCATTAGACTATCAGATAAATGACATTTTATACAAAATGACAAAGTATATAATATTTTATTAAGATTTAACTACATTTTATTAAGAACATTACATTACACTCTTGACACATAGCATGTAATCTTGAACCTAGATAACCTAAGCTAATTTAAAAATGAAAGTATTGAATGCAAATCTCTTAATAAAGAATATCATGCAGAATGTGAATGTGGGTAACTTCGTTGAACCTGAACATGAATGTGGGCACCTTAGTCAAAAGTGGAACACGGAATCCAAACGTTCCTCATCCATATTATGGATGTACTGAATACTTGTACATACAATCCATATTTAATTGATAGGCTATTACGTGGAGGAACCCCACCGGGATCTCCTCTAGTCTAACACCAACATTTTCCTTTCTTACTTTTCTCGACATGCTCACTGAATCAGCACATTCCCCAAAATAGCATTCGTGCACATTTCTTCTCCATGGATTTTGTTGCTGATAAAAAATACCAAAGTATATCAGCCTATCAGCGTAAGCATTGCACCTCATTGAAAAGTTAGAGTGCTTTATTAACTGGTATGTTCTAGGTTGGTATTAGCCAGACGGTCGCCTTGACCATCATGATCATGATCTTGATTGAAACCTCAATCTCATTGGCTTAAATAGCTATGTTAGCATTTAAATTAGCATTCCTTCTCAATGGAAGATTAAGGCTACGAGTAACTCATGGGATAAACAAAAGATAAGAAACAAAGCTCAAATTTTCACTTTCAAATTTAATTATAGAAAATATTAGTGGTCTATCCTTTGAAATAGAAACCCTATGGCATAGCTAAGGGTGACTAGATTGGGAAAAAATAGATAGTAAAATAATGAAGTGTAAACCTTAAAAGGAATTGTCTAGCAATGCAATGTACACAAATCCTATTAAGAACTAAAAATGGTATTATAATAAAAATGTACATTGAAAAACCTAAAATAGATAAGGTATAAATCCTAAAGTGAAACCCTAGGGTCCTATTGGATTGGAGTGGTTCACCAAAATATAAAGTAAAATCAAATTTCCCTAAATTTAGTCTAGGATAATCTAATAAGATTCATGCACAAAAGCATTAATCAGCCTAGATTAATAAATGATAGCTATAAAAATAATTCATTCTAAATTAAATTCTAATTATACAAAAGTAAATGCAAAGAAGGTTAATGCCACTTAGCTTTAGGCCTAAAGAGGAATAACATTATTATTATTTTAGAATCCAGACTATATTGGGATTGACAATAGAACCTTTATGTTTGTATTTTTCCTTAGATTCCATACAAGATTTGTGTCTCTCTTTGGGTCATGTCCATGCTTATAGATCACTTTCATTACATGGATTTAATCTAGCCAGTGACACTTTACAACTCTTTGGTTCTTGGAATTTATTAGTGATTTCTCTTATATCTAGATCAGTGGTATTTAAGAATACATTTAGAGGGTTGTGACCAACTTACTAGGGACAACTCCTTCAAGGTCAACCCCTAAAAAAATTAGCTTTATGGTTGTGTAAATATTTTAATTTACAAGCTTCAATTGTGTAAATGCTCCTATGTGATTCTTTTTAGTACAAAAAATTGAAAGATTCATATTATAAATGTTAGATGTTTTACCTAAATGAGAGAATATTTGGTTATGAAAAAAAATTAAGAATACATTTAAGGGTTGCCATATCACTAGGGGGCAAGTTCTTCTAGATTAAGCCCTAGAAAAGACTAACTATATAGTCATATGAGTGTTTGAATTTATTTGCTTCAACCATGCAAAAGCTCTTATGAGGAATATGCTAATTCTAATTGCCTTAGTGCACCAATTCAAAGATTCTTATAATAAATGCTCCTTGTAAGTTTTAGGATGAGAATATATTTGCATATGAGAGAGAGTTGTAAAATGGGTGCAATTGAATATCTTTAAATACACATACATAGTAATAAATCACACAAGCATGTGTTTGGTCGGCTCATAATGGCTAGTGAATTGAGCGAGAGTTAGCTAAATTTGAATTTAAATTGGAAATACAAGAGTCAAATCCATGGTTGCAAAATTGATCATACAAGACTCATAAAATTGATCTAAGATGATGTAACAATAAAGTTTGTGCATATAATAAATGTTTGACCATGCTAGGTATAGTAAATGTGTTATGTATAGAAATAGATAAAATGCCAATAAATGTGTAGGAATGTGTGTAATAAAGAGAGGTAAAGGCTAGAAGTATGAGCCCAACTTTGAACAAGTTTGTACCATTTGTCATATTAAGCCATTCTTTCAAAATAGACACAAAACTAAATAGGAAATGGAATGGTTATGCATTTTTTACGATTACAACAACCAAATAAATAATTTAAAAATATATATAGCCATCATGAAGTTTATGTGGATTGTTTGATAGGTTGTGGCTTCTCCATAAAATTTATACTTATGACCATCAAATATACATGCATGCATGTCTTTTACTTAGAAATACTTAGGGAGAGCACCGGTAGTTGAGCATCCTAACCCGTGCTTCTCAAAATCCTACGTGGAAATTTCAAAAATTCCCAAATTTTCACGGCTTGCTTGGTAATGTCCCTCTTATAACTAAGGTTTGGGCCACATCATCAAATATGATGCCACATCGGCATGCTTTTGTTGAGGTGTCCAAAAGGTTCAAAAAAAATTGGACCGATACTTGTGTGCACTAAATCATGTTTTATTGTGCATTGATGTGGCATCACATGATTTGTTGCTTTTTAGATCTAAGGAATACATTTATTCAATTATGGGTAGTCATCAACACTAACAACTTTAAAGTCACAACTATTGATTCAATATTGTTAAAAATATTGACATTAAATCAACAAATGCTATAACTATTGAACATGCTCAACTCCGGTCCTTTCCTTAAACTTGATTTTACAACACACAATTATACAAATAAATTGTGATTCAAATCAACAACCTACATTTTATTAATGTATGTGGGAACCAATTATACTACATGAACAATAATACTTTTAATTATAATGACTCACATAAATAAAAACTATTTTAATTTTTTTTGTACAATCCAATATATATGTAGAATAACTATATATATTTGATTGCATACATACCAATTTGTATGGTACTATGGAGAATACATACTGCCCATTTGATAAGGTTGGGAGTTTGACATTTTATGGGAACGAAGTTTCTAATACAGACCCCCAAAACGTTTTGCTCTCACTTTCATTTGGCGCGCACGCGGTCCTTCGACGCGCAAACTCCCGACAAAACTACAAATTAATTTGGCTACTCCACAAGATCAATCAACTGTTAAGCTCTAGAACAACAGACAACGGTTAGTTCATTTAGGCTCAAAGCTATAGCCGAAGAGCATTAGCAAACGAATTTGATTTAAGTGAAAGAACAGTTTTGTTCTGTTGAGAAGATTGATCTTAATCGGAGTTGGGTTGTGGGGGATTTCAAAATCGGAGTGTTTATTTGTGGTGGATTGTTAAGAGGAAGTGTAACAACCATCATCTGTGTAGGGGAATTGAAAGATTTGTAATAAGTAATGGGCATTCCAATAGCAGCTGTTTTAGTTGCTCTAATGCTTCTTGCTCACCTCTGGTTTCCACAGTTTCTTGTGAATGCCTGTGCGCATACTAAGGTAAACACTGTTCCCTTTGGTTTGAGTTCTCAGGAACTTTGGGTTTTAAAATTTAAGGGGTTTTAATGAGTTGGGTGTATGGATTTTTTTGGTGTATTTGCATATAAAACATATTTCTCGGTAGAGACTAGAAAGACATACACAGATTAATCCTTGGTTTTCCCAAATAATACTTTGTGTGGTAGCTTGCTTTGATGTTGTTTGCTTCAATTATCTTGCTCCCCTGCTTGACAGCGTCACAGCAATGATATTTGGTACCCATTTAGTTAATTCTACTGGATGCCCGCTACAAAATGGTTCATACTTCTACTGATCCATGTACTTTATTCGTAGGATCTTACTGATGGTTTAGAGTCTTTGGACTCCTTGCCAGCTTTTGTGGGTTGTCACAACTGTAGTAGCTCACTGGACCAGCAGCCCATTGACTAGGGGTTGCTTTCGGGTTCAAATATTAGTCAGTCCAGATTAGTCACCTCTAAAAGCATTCATCCCTGAAAAATCTGCTTGGTGTGTTAAAGTTAATGACAAATTTGGTGATTGGTTAATTTCTGAATGTTGAAAGTCTGTCCATATATGGAAAAATCATAGTCCAGCGGAAGTGGAAGTATGCTCGGCGCTGTGGTTCCCTGTTAGGGCTGCGATGCCCTAGCTGCGTTTGATCTTTCCTTGGCTGCGTTTCTTTTTGTTTTGTGGCGGGTGGCTCCTTTGTCAGGTGCGTGGGGCTGCTGTGTGTGGAGTGCAGTGTGGGGATTGCTGTGAGTGTTGTTTTTTCTGTGTGTAAAGTTTGCTGTGTGAAGTGTGTGGTGTGGAGTGTGAGGGAGGGTCTGTTGTGGAGTTTTCGTGGTGTGGAGTCTTTTGGTGGGGTGTGGTGGTTTGTGGGTTTGGCTTGGGGTGCCGGGTGTGGTTGATGATGGCTGAAGCCTCCGAGAGCTTGGCAATTTCGGGTGTGTCACATCCTCAGGGCTTAGCTAAGGACATGCATGCTTCGATGATGAATAACTCTTTTGTGGGTGAGAGCTCCACGCTCAAGAAAGTGAATGGTTGCTTGCCGCGGAGTCACGCTCGTCCCGTTTTGGTTATCTCTCCTGATTCGGTGCATGATGACTTTGCTTATTGGACTCAACACGTTTTGATCTGTAAGTTTTTAGGTATTCGGGCCCCCCTCTCGGCTTTGGAGTCCTGGATGCGCCGTACCTGGCAGGTTGAAGGTGACTTTGATATTTTGGTGGCGGGGAATGGGTTCTTCTTGGTTGACTTTTCTTGCATCTCAGATCGTAATCGGGTTTTTGAGGGGGGGCCGTATTTTTACAATCATGTGGGTTTATTTATGAAACCCTGGCATGGGGGTTTTAATGCGGCTGAGGATCTGCCTTCTCGAGTTCCTGTATGGGTTCGTCTGCCATGGCTTCCTTTGGAGTTCTGGAGAGAAGATATTCTACAACGGATAGCGGCATTGTTGGGGAAGCCGGCTGCCATTGCTCAGAATACTTTAGACAAAAAGGTATTTTCTTTCGCTCGCATTTTATGTTGAAATTGATTTAAATAATCCATTGCCAGATTCTTTGGAGATTTGTATTGGCTCTGCCTCATGGATTCAACAGTTAGATTACGAGTCCCTTCCTTTCCGGTGCCGATTTTGTCATGAGTATGGTCACCTTCTGCGTCAGTGTCCTCGGACTTCCAGAACGGCTGGGGTTCCTTCTTCTTCTCCCTCAGGACCTTCAGTGGAGAAGGCAGATAAAAGCAAGGGGTCTATGGCTGAAGGGGGGAAGGCTGAGCGAGGGCCTGATAAGGATGGCTTCATTCCTGCTAAACCTAAAGCTAAGGGGAGAGGTCAGAAGCGACCCTTTAAAGATAAGCAGAGTGATCAGGGTTTCAATCGTTTTGAGGTTTTGGACAATCAGGCCTTGGAGGAAGGGATTCCTGCTGAGATCTTGTCTGGGGATACTGGTATGGATACAGGGCTGGAACATGCAATTGTAGTTAGGGACTCTTCTCTTCCTTTGGAAAAGGGAGGGTCTGGGTCTGTGGACAATCCGACTGCTTTAAATGATGATATTATTTTAGCAGACTTAGCTAAGGAAGCATCCTCAGGAAAGGGTCGAGGTTCAGCTTCTTATCTAGGAGTGCTCCAGCGCCCTCTTAAGAAAGGAAATTTTGATAAGTCTCTTAAGGTTGGTCGCAAGAAGGATGTGGACAAGATTAAATCTACCGGGGAGTTGTTGGTGGAATCGGGCTCTGTTAAGACCTTGGATGCCCACTTTTCCCAGCCTTCCCCATGATTGTTCTTTCTTGGAATGCAAGCGGGCTGAATAGCGCCTCCCGTAAAAAAGCTATTCAGGATTTGATTAGGGTTCATTCTCCTGATATTTTATGTGTGCAGGAGACTAAGCTTCAGGTGGATTGTATGCTCCAGTATGCTCCTCGTATTTGGTCTTCTGGGCAATGTCAGTGTATTGGCTCTAGAGGAAATTCTAGAGGTTTGGCACTATTTTGGGATCCTCGTAAGGTTGTTCCTTCCTGGTGGATTTCTTGCCAATCCTCTATCTCTATGGTGGCCTCTGTTGTGGACTCTGGTGAGACTATTTTGGTTAGCAATGTGTATGCTCCGGTTGACATCCGTGGTAAGAGCCAGCTGTGGTCCCATATTACGTTTGTTAGATCTTGTGCTCCCCTTTTGCCGTGGATCTTAGGAGGTGATTTCAATTCTATCTTGTGCCTGGAAGAGAAAAGAGGTGGATTGCCGAGATTGGGTCCTGCTTCAGATTTGTTTCGGGCTAGTGTGGCCTCTCTTGCTCTTGTTGATGTCAAACCTTCTAATGGCTTATTTACTTGGAATAATAGGCGGAGTGGATCGGAGGCAATTTCCGAGCGGTTGGACAGGTTTCTTGTTTCTAGTTTTTGGGTTGGGGGCAGTGTGGTTATTGGCTCTGAGATTCTTGATTGGTGTGGCTCTGATCATTGGCCAATTAAGTTTTCTGCTTCTCCTTTCCCTAATCCTAAGCGTCCTCCTTTCAAATTTCAGCTTATGTGGTTGCGTGACTCTTCTTTGTATAATCTTGTTGCTCAGTGGTGGCGGGATGGAGCCCCTGCGTATGGTACTGCTATGTACTCTTTTGTTAAGAAGTTGCAATGTGTTAAGTTTCATCTTAAGAGATGGAATAGACTTTGTTTTGGCAATTTCCGTGCTAAGAAAAGGGAAGCGCAGGAGCGTCTCGCTGTCATTACTCGCCAGATTAGGGATCTTGGTTTTTCTGAAGCTCTTGGGCATGCTGAATCCCAGGCTCTTAAAGCTGTGGAAGAGTGGGAGCTTCGTGAGGAGATTTTCTGGAAGCAGAAGGCTCAGATTGACTGGCTTCAAGAGGGAGACAAGAATACTGCCTTCTTTCATCACTCCGT
>VDFB02274946.1:0-20297 GCA_007258455.2 Sequoia sempervirens
TTTAGGACATGTAGCTTATATGTTTTGAAACTGATGTTAGGCCTATTATATATTAGATAAACTTTTGATTGCTAGAGAGCTTGTAGAGCCAAGTAAGAAGTCCATTGTACGAGTTAAGCTACTCAGGTATGAGTTATTTACTTTTGTTTGTAGAATTCAATTATTACTGTAGATTGCAAATTCATCTATCCTTTAACATAGCATAAAAATAAGTAGATCTCTTGTTTCTGATGTGTTAAGACAACCCATTTTTATTTGCTACAAGGTTCTTTGGTGCAGAGTGCCAAAGAAAAGGCTAGTTCTTTGATCAATATAATTGCACATTCAACCAAATAGAATTATTGTAAATACATTTCCTAATCCAGTTTCAATATCTAAATTTTCAAAATCCCACAAGTCATAGATACTGGTTCGAACTAAAATAATCTATTTTTTTATGATTTGCACACACTAAATCCAAAAGTAGAAATAGCCAAACCATATGATTAGAGTTTTGTTTTACTCAATGAACCATCTTGTAGCTAACCAAGCTTTAGAACTCAGTCTGCTAGCATTGCATACCTCTAGGCAAATTACAATAGAATTGCACTTCTAACTATTTTTAAAAATTTCAAAATCCCACTTCTTTGTTTTCTTACATAAGCTCTACACAACTTCTACTCTATCCCTCTTCCAACTGGCCAATCTTTATTTAACCAGTCATCAACTCCATTCATATCTCGCCATTGAATAATAGATCAATTTTTCTATTTATATATTGATGTAAAAATTTAAGACATTTTTTTTCAAAATTTATGGACTGATCACCTATATTGAACTAGGTTGTACTTTTGAACAGTTGAGGCTTATTCCAGCCATTGACCCTTCCTTCAATAGGGCTGCTAAGCGTCAGCCACTCATGTGGTGATGGTGGGAACTCTCATAATATATGTTCTAGCAGCTCTTAATACCAAACCAACTAAATTGAAGTTCCATCAATCCTACCAAATACCATTTGGATTTTACCAAAACTACACTGATTAGTTAGAAAATAGGTTGAATTCCTAAATGAATTAAATTGCAATCCAAGCTCAAAAAAATTGCATCTCTAAAAGAATTAAAGACAAAAAAAATCAATTATTTAGGACTCTTAAACTTCTTGAAGCCTTGATAAGAATACTATAATGAAATCTTAAAAAAAAATTAACTTCAAATTATAAACAAATCAGTTTTTGTGCTTAAGATCATTTTTATCATCCTTCACTGCTAACAATTGTTTACAAAAATTTGAAGCTGCTACATTCAATGAATATAACCATGATATACAGAGCCTAAGAGGTTGAATTCCAGAAAAAGGAAATGAGGACATTTCATAAGGACTAATTTCTTTTATAATTAATTCTCTTTATACTGAATGACCCTTATATCTATAATTTTCTCCTTGAATACTTGACAACAATAGTCTATCAAAAATCAGAACAACCCCTATTCATTCACGCCGCATTCCTTCCTAGATAACCTTGATAAGTCTGATCCTCCACCATGTTTTGCATCTACAAATTCTTATAGAACTGCACAATAAACTCTTCTGCAGCTTTCTCCACATCTTGTTCTCTTATAATAACATTATTACACATATGATTATCTCTGCCATAGTTTTCATCAGCATAGACAAGGCAGGTGAACTTTTTGACAAACTGCCTCTAAATAATGCGATTCCATGGAATGCCATCAACAACAACACATTCTCACAGTGAAGCAAGCAGCCTCAAACAAATGAGGAATAAGAGAAAACAAAAACTGCTCAAGAATTAAAATAGAGGAATCCTACGGTTTGTACTGCTTTGCCACTGCTATTGGTTTCTGCTCGTCCAACTCTTCTTTGCTGGTATTGACCTTTGAGAACCCCCTTTGCCAAAAACAAGAGAGTGGGCAGGGTTACAACTGCACCTCCTATGGAGTGGTCCCCAAAAATTATGGCTTGATCCCTTAAAGCTTGCACCTGATGGATCAAATAAGGAAAAAAAGATTCTTCACTAATGGCACTGAATAATTGATGAAGTCATTAGGGATATTGGTTTACCTTGGCTTGGAGATATGTATTCTCCAGAATATATTGAAACTGGTTGAAAGCCCCTTTATGAACAAGGGCTAGCTCATCATCATCACCCTTGAGGCTAGGAGAGGAGACTGTGTCTATGTTCTGGATAATGCACTTTTCATCTGTGCCATTGCTGACTTCCATATAAAGTGAAGAAAAAGCCACATACACTACACCTTGATGTCACTTCAGAAGAAATGGACCTCTGTTTTCGCTTTTAACAGGACATATCTCATTCCAAGACTCTTCTAGGATTTCAGAGGAAGCAAGAAAACTTGCAGTCTCATGACAAACAGTGAACCTAGAACAACAATTCTATAGATTAGGACAATGAGGGTACCATAAATTAAAGTCTTGAAGCATTAAGCCCTTTAATTATTACAAAGAAAGTTCAACTACTATAAAAATCAATGCCTTTCTGTTAAACCCGCATAAGAGTTTAGAAAGAAGGTTCAAATTGTGTCATGCTGTCAAGGATGCCAATGAGAAAAAGCACAAAAATTGTAAGAAACCCTATCACCACTGGCTACCATAAATTTTGCAATAACTGTTGTCCTTGTCAACTTGGGAACAGAGGTGGAGAAGCAAGAGGTAAATACCAGTGAGGAAGAGTTTCAACAGTGGGAAAAGCTGAAAAAGGGCGAAAATAGCTGAGAAAATGGTGGAAAATGATGAGCCGCTCAGATTTGTTTCATCATAGTTCATCGCCTATCGGGAAATCTCCATCGTTTGGCATGAAAAGGGGTTGCAAAACCTTAGCGTGGGGATGCCTTCAGCGTAAATATGACATGATGAATAGAAAGACATTTTTTCTATGCATAGTCTAGTAAGATGAAAGGTGTGATTCTCGTGCTTGCATTTCCTGAATCATGGGCTGACTGTTCTTAGGCATTGACCCACCACACAGTCATAAAAAATAAGAAATATTCTAAACTAAATCTACAGGGTGCACAATTTTCATGCCTTGGAGATATAAATCGATGGAACTATTAAAGAGACAATAGGAACCTAGTAAATGAATCGAAATCCATACCGATTCCCCAACAATTTATGAAGTCTAAAAATGAGTTCTTCTTCATCAGTAGATATATGACCTCTTTTAACAGTAGGGTGAAGGTAGTTGATCCACCTGAGTCTGCAACTCTTTCTAGTTCATTGCAAACCTGAACATAGAGTTAACAGTTTCTTTAAAAACAAGCTATTTGAATCCCCCGCTTATCTTTTACCACAAATTACTTAACCAAATTGATTAGTCATATTACTTAATTAAATTCTGTAAATTATGAGCAATTCATATTACCACTAGGGTGTCTAGTCCAATAGACAAAATTCAATAGCTTTGACAATTTTATTTCTACCAAACTAAAAAACACAAAATGCTAGCTGTTTAAGCTCTACTTTAAAATGTATGTCTTGTTGGGAAATGTAATTTCTCCCTCAAATAAGATGTAAAAATATTAATTAAATTAGAAGTTTCTAGAGGTTCCAACTGGACTAGAGATTAGGTATAAAGTAAAATTTGGTAAAGTTCTAGAAGTTATTTTTATGTTGGTTAGGGTTGGATAAATTCTAGAAGTTTAGGGTTAGGTAAATTCTAGAAACTTATTTTATGTCGGCCAAGGTAAAATAATATGTCAGCCTATATTCTAGATTATTCTAATTGTATCTAAAGTCCTCTATATAAGAGGAAGATGTAAACCATTTTTGTGCAAGCAATAAAATACAAATATTTGGAGCAGCAACTCGTGTTTTATTTGTGTGTGTTTATTCATGAATTGCTGAATTCATATTTGCTTATTAGTGTTGATCTATATCCATCCACCTCTACCAGATTGGTATCAGAGCCGTAAGGAAGGATCACTGGCTGTGGAGAGTTTTCTATGTTAAGAGACAGAGAAGAGCTAATTTTAGTATTCAAGTGAGAATACAGTGCTGCTAAAGATTGGTATGAGCATTGGCTTGAGAATTTATGAAAGACTTTTTTTTTACAGAAATGATTGTCATAGTAAATCTGTGTTGCCCTAGTTAGGGTTTGGTATATTTTTGTTGAAATTTTCAGATTACATAATTTATGTTTAAAGAAAAAGAATTGTGAGATAACATGTATCAAATTTTTTTTGAAAGTGATGATTTGTGAAGTTTGAAGAAAGATTGCAACAAGGGTTTCAAAAGGTTACAACAAGTTGAAGGAAATTGTGGAATAGTGAAGGTAGGCGAAGATTGCAAAAGTAAGGTGAGTTTAATTATTTATTTCAATGGGAAAAATTGGAAAAAGGGTTAAAAAAGAGAATGAAAATTTAGTGGTTGAAAACAATGTTTTGGAAGAAGAATTAACAAATCTTAAAGAACAATTGGATATTGTTAAAAAGAATAATAGATTCTATTTTGAAATTAATAAAGAGATGCAAAGAGAAAAGTATAAAATTTTAGACGAAAATTATAATCTTGAAAAGGAATTGGAAGAAGTTAAAGATAAAAGTGAAAAGTTAGAGGAAAAGTTAAAATTATTTGATAAGGTTAAAAAGAGGAATGAAGAGTTAGTGGAAAAGTTAAAATTGTTTGAGGAGATCAAGGAAAAGAATGAGGAATTGGAAGAAAGAATAAAGTTGGTTGATGATTTAGAAGAAAAGGTGAAGAAATTAGAAGCAGAGAATAGTTTATACAAAAATGAAATATCAAGATTGAATGAAGAGAATGAATGTTTGAAGGAAAAGAAATCCATATGTGATGTTTCTTGTGGTACAGAGGATTTGAAGTCATGCATTGATAAATGTGTTTTTGCTCAAGAAATTTGTAATAAAAATTGTCAAAATAATAATGTTGTTAAATGTAATGGCAATGAAATGAATGTTGGTTTAAAGATCATGGAAAGAATGGGATACAAAGGTAAAGGTTTAGGAAGGCATGATCAAGGGATGAGAGAGCCAATTAATCCAATAGTGAGGCCAAAGCATGAAGGATTTGGATATGTGACAGGTAAAGGAAATAATACAGGTATAACCAAATTTGTTAAAGAAATGGAATGTGTGCAATGTTGTCATTGTAATAGGAAAGGACATACAAAGGATAGATGTTGGGACTTACATCCTTGCAGTATTTGTGGTTTGAAGAGTCATTCTGAAAAGACATGCTGGAACAAAGAGTGCAAGAAAGATTCTTTGGTAGGTTGTATGAAAATGGATTCTATGGCAGGTTGCATGAAAATAGATTGTAGATGGAATTACGGATCAAGTTGGCAAAATATGACAGGCATGTTCAAAAGGTTGTTCAAGTGGAAATGTTCCTATGAAAGAAATCAAGAGATATTTGTTGGTCTAGCAAGACGTCAAAGAAGGTGGAAAGATACAACTAGCAAGTTCGTAGAAAAGAAGACTTCCAATTTGAAGTTCTGAAGATTTGAAGTTTGAATGATTGCCGTAGCAGTGGGATGAGAGTTGAAAAGAGTTGAGGAAAGAGATCTACAGATCGTACAGATGGTTTGAAGTTTGAAGACTTGGATAAAGACAAAGGCATCATCAGGCATGAAGATATCGAGCAACAAAAAAAAAGGATTTGCAAAGTCAGCAGTCAAGAGCAAGGAAATTTATGCAATAGCATTTGCGGTCGAAATTAGGGAGGAGTGTTGGGAAATGTAATTTCTCCCTCAAATAAGATGTAAAAATATTAATTAAATTAGAAGTTTCTAGAGGTTCTAGCTAGACTAGAGATTAGGTATAAAGTAAAATTTGGTAAAGTTCTAGAAGTTATTTTTATGTCGATTAGGGTTGGATAAATTCTAGAAGTTTAGGGTTAGGTAAATTCTAGAAACTTATTTTATGTTGGCCAAGGTAAAATAATATGTCTGCCTATATTCTAGATTATTCTAAATGTATCTAAAGTCCTCTATATAAGAGGCAGATGTAAACCATTTTTGTGCAAGCAATAAAATACAAATATTTGGAGCAGCAACTCGTGTTTTATTTGTGTGTGTTTATTCATAAATTGCTGAATTCATATTTGCTTATTAGTGTTGATCTATATCCATCCACCTCTATCATGTCTTACCTGCTTTATCAGCAATAGAATTCCAGTGTCTTTCTCCATGAAGTTGTATGTGGGTTTTTAAAAGATGATCTTCAGCGGAGGTCCAGAGGCCTCTTTTCACACCAATACTCAAGTTTGTTCGCCTCATAGTCCCTCTACAAGTATAAGCAAAATGAAACTATAAGAAGTTATAAAGCTCAGCCTACAACAAACTAAATTGAATGATACAGAGACAAATAAACATCTAAAGCTTTACTTGCAACTCCTTAGCAAAGATATGCAAACATAATGTTGTTTTTTGCATAATGTGTTTCTCGAATTTATAACTTCACCTTTGAAGCCATGTGTTAGATATAATTAGACCCCAAACTAATCAAGAGCTAAAACCTGACGTTTTCCTCGGTAAAGACATTTTCACTGTAGTTTGATATGCCTTCAAGCAATGTAAGAGATTTTTCAAGACAATAATTATAATCAAAGTGGATTTCTCTTTGTTTGTGGTATCATTCAATCCATCAACATTTGCAAACGGAGTCTTCACTGAGGAAAAAATAGAGAATAGTTGTTTGTCGGCATAACCAAAACGATATTACAAGTAGAATGACCCATTGAAATAAAACAAATTATGTTTAATAATGGCGATACCATACTTCTAGGAGCTACAAATCTTGCCAAGATCACTGTTGACTCTTGGGTTATTTTAAACTTAAGTAATATTTTCATATGATAATAATAGCTTGCACAATGAAGTTTCATTCATCATTGTTTTCTGTCGTTATCAAGAAATATAGATATCCATGACTATTATAGCTCGTTACCGGATGTCTGCTCAACCAATAGTCTGATAAGGCTTTAATTATTTCTCTCCTCCATTTCCTCTACAGTTTTCATCTTTGTTCAATCATATATGTGGACATTGCTTTCTTGTAATGGGAAAGCTATAAATTATCCTTATTTTTTAAGTGTATCTTCTCTAATTTCTGAAGTTCATAATTTATTGCTGCATCTACCATTCCTTCAAAATTATGACTACTTTAACCTTAAAAAAAGAAAATTTTCTTTCTTCATGATAATTTCAGCTCGAACGTTAGGAAAAGATAGGATGTCATTATTGAGTGTTATTATTGGTTAGTTGAAGCTATTCCACAAAAGGAAAGCTAAAATGGTCTTGGTTTCCATACATAAATGGATTCTATATATCCTGCTATGTCGGATTAATCAGGATTGTCAAATTAATTATCATTGGCAGGAATAAGCTATAATTATGGGCTTGTATATCATGAGGACATATTTTCCAACAATGGTTTTGTTGGAAGATATAAGCGATAATAATGCTCTCTCTAACTCAAGTTATAAGTGTACGTTGAATATTTGAAATTGATTAGATGGCAGCGTTGAAGCCAACTTGGCCACTTGCATGAAATATATTGGCATAACATCAAATTTCAATACGTCATGATTATTATCATTTTTTTTTCAAATTAAATTTCAAAGTAGAATGTTATCAAAATAAAACAAATAAATATAAAAATTTAAAATAACGGAGCGTCATAATGGACTATGATGTCTAATCTAAAATAATGACTGAAAAATAGTTTATACAATGAATCATGAACTATTGATGATCCAATATTATGAACTATGGAAATTTAATGTCTCAATACAAAATCAAGGATTAGAAAAGGCTTACAAACTATAAAAGTGATATCAATCAACATGTCATACTAGATTTTTGTATTTGGCTTGTATGAGACCACTCTACTAGGGTTTCTTGGCTTTGCTTCTATCCATGTCAAAGGGCTTCAATAACAAAGAGTTCATCTCTTTTTCTACATTTATTATAGTACCTTCTTAGTTACTGCATATATGCACATTTTCATTCCCTTTAAATGGCCTCAACCTTTCACTCCTCGATAGCTAGAGTTAAAAATTTGAATGATAGATAATGGAAGCCACACTTAAGTGACCTTTAAAGTTTTTTTTCAAGGTTTTTCAAAAGGAACAACCCCTAAAACACCCCTAGACATTGTTCTTCCAATTTCTAAGCTTGAAAATGCATGCCACTTGATTGAATATTCATTTTAGTAGGATATTTTGTGGGTAGGGTCTGCTCTAAAAGCACACTTAAAGTGTAATGAAATAACTTGCACAATAGAAGAATATGATAGAAAATATGCCGCAAATACTTGATAATAACTAAGAATAAAATGCCACTTCAAGGGGGAAAACCTCGAAATATCTCAAATGAGAACAAAATTCACAATCTGATGATGAAATAAAATTCACAACGTCCTATACATACCATATTTATGTCTAGGATATCACCCAAACTGGCTTAGATAACCCTATATAAGCCATATTTTGACCTAATCAACTAAATAACAATATAATAATGATAATATGATTTAATTAGGAGTTAAGATAACCACAACCTAACTATTCGTAATGTGATGTACTCTAATATTAAGGTCGTAGCATGCCCCCCTCTTTAGAGAAGCATTATTCTCGAAGCTAAGCAATTTTAGATGCTTTTGAATGAACTCCTTGTCCTCACATGTGGCATATTCAATCAATAAATTCTCCATTGGATGAGATACTAAGTGTTCTAATTGTTATCTTTCTTGTGCACTTTTGAAGAATAACCTTTAGTTCCAATATGATTCTTCATTCTTCACCAAGCTACGATAATATTGTTTGATTAGGAAAATAATTATTCGCTATTACCTTCTTTAAACAAGAAACATGAAAAAATAGACGTGCATCTTTATTGTTGATGGAAATTCAAGCTTGTAGGCAACACTACCTATCTTCTATTTGATTTGATATGGGGAATAACATTTTGGAGACAGTATGTTATTCTTTGATTGTTCCTTCATGACATTTTCTTGTAAGATTGCAATCTCAAGAAAACCCAATCCCCAACTTTAAAACTTTTGTCAGTATGGTGTTGCTCTTCCTTTTACTTCATTTGATTTTGTGCCATGGATATAGTCTCTTTAAGTCTTTAAAGTACTTATTCATGAAGCATGTGGTCCTCCACAACATGGAATATTAGCGAAACCTTCAATGACAATGTGATGGAAGTAGGAAAATATCCATATAATGTCATAAATGGAAACATTTTTTATGATCTATAGAAGGAAGTATATAATACCATAGTGCTAGTGGTGTATGTATACGAGTATGATAAACCCATAGGGTAAGATTAAGTTGGAGGTGTCAATCACAACAATCTTTATCAACTATCTTTTTAAGTATTTTCAATATAGTTTATTAATATCATCCCATTGGCTACTACATTGGGGGTAGCATGGGGTGGTTAATGATGTTGGATATGAAACTTTTGGCAAAGATCATTAATATCTTGGTTTTTGAATCCTTTTCTATTATAAATGATGAAGGATATGAAAATTTAGGGAAAGATCATGAAAATATTGGTTTTTGAATGCTTTTCCATTATTAATGATGTTTGGAAGAGGTATGTTGTAATGAAATATGATGTAATGGAGAATGGATTTAACACATTTTTTTCCAGTGATATAGGTAAGGGGAATTGACTTGATCCACTTTGTAAAATACTTAGTGGTGTTTATGATAAATGTCTGGCCATTAAACGAGGATGGATGGGATTTTCAAATGATATCGAGCCCCCATTGTGTAAACAACAATGTTGTACTTGTTTTTACAATGCTTGAGATAGTACATGCATCAGATTGTCATGTTGCTGAAATGGTAAACACTTCTTCACATATTTGTATGCATAGAAAAAATTACAGGCAATTTGTTTGGTTGGCACAGTTCCTTCAATTTTCAAATAATTTGACACTCCAAGTGCCATAAGCCTATTTAAAACGATTGCTATCGTTTATGCTATATTCCCTTCATAGTGAATATAACACTGATAACTTAGAAGAATTATCAGTCACACATTTTACATATTTATAAAGTACTTGTATTTAGACTTAATAAATAAGGTTAGTAACTTTTAAAAGCTGGGAGAAAAGAAAAATCTCAGCAGTAAACTTGTAAAACTGAATAAATACGTAACAAACTCTAACAAGCTTTTTAAAGGTACCATATATCATTAAAATTCGGGGAAACAATAAGCAATTTAACCTTCAAAACAATACCCAATCTTCAAAGTTCTCTAGTAGCTGGATCTCCGCTCCATATTTACTGAAACATTATGTAAATTGGACGAAAACTAAACTGTTCAAAAGAAGCAAGCAGATATTTCTGCTTGAGGGGAGGAGTTGTTTTAGATCTGTTCTGCAGTATATGGGAACCATGCTTCATTTGAAATCATATCAAATGAGATGGCGGGGAATGAGCAGTAAAAATTAGATGGGTATATTAATCCTGATAATAACGAAGATGAATTTGGAAGAGAATCAACATGATAGATGCTGTTAGCCTCATTGGCTATATCTGTGATATGCTTCATACCGACTGAAACATCCTTTACTGGAGCTTCTTCACATCCATTAGGCTGTTTGTAATTTGTATTTCCCGAGATGGACGAAATATTCCATTGTATGTCCCAATCTGTTTCCATCAGAGAATTTTCAATTTCTTCATACGAGAAACTGGTCTGATCTTTGGCAATGCATACAGAATAGTCATCGGACTCTGCTGAACCCATGAGTTCATTTGTGGCTATAACATTATCCACTTCCGTCCTTCCACTTTCTGGCTCAATGCATACTTGTTCATTTTGATCAGACGAGCGCTGTAGATGTGTAGCTGCACCAACATGACGTTTATAGCCATGTTTGGTGCATTTGGGATCTTTTCTGCCGACTTTCTTGCTCAAATGTGTATTCCAATAGTTCTTGATTTCATTATCTGTTCGCCCAGGCATTCTGCCCGCAATCAACGACCACCTGCATATAATTATTACTGATTCAGCAATGATTGGGTCTTGAAATCATACGAATAATCTTTCAGCTCGACTGGAAAATTTAAATCGGTGGAACTATTAAAGAAGAACCAGAGAAGACAATAGCAACCAAGTAAATGAATTGAAATCTCATACCGATTCCCCAACAATTTATGAAGTCTAATAATAAGTTCTTCTTCATCAGCGGATATATGACCTCTTTTAACTGTAGGGCGAAGGTAGTTCATCCACCTGAGTCTGCAACTCTTTCCAGTTCGTTGCAAACCTGAACACAGAGCTACGTTAACAGTTCCTTTAAAAAAAAGCTATTTGAATTCCCCGCTTATCTTTCACCACAAATTACTTAACAAAATTACATCAGACATATTACTTAATTGAATTCTGTAAATTATGAGCAATTCATATTACCACTATGATGCCTAATCCAACAGAAAAAATTCAATAGCTTTGACAATTTTATTCCTACCAAACTGGAAAATGCTAGCTGTTTAAGCTCTATTGTAAATGTATGTCTTACCCGCTTTATCAGCAATAGAATTCCAGTGTCTTTCTCCGTGAAGCTGTATGTGGTTTTTTAAAAGATGATCTTCAGCGGAGGTCCAGGGACCCCTTTTCACACCAATACTCAAGTTTGTTCGCCTCATAGTCACTCTACAAGTATAAGCAAATGAAACTAACGAAGTTATAAAGCTCAGCCTATAACAATACGAGTTTAAAGATCCAGCAAACTAAATTAAATGATGCAGAGATAAATAAACATCTAAAGCTTTACTTGCAACTCCTTAGCAAAGATATGCAAATATAATGTTGTTTTTCGCATAATGTGTTTCTCGAATTTATAACTTCACCTTTGAAGACATGTGTTAGATATAACTAGACCCCAAACTATTCAACAGCTAAAACCTGACGTTTTCCTCGGTAAACACATTTTCACTGTAGTTGGATATGCCTTCAAGTTGATGTAAGAGATTTTTCAAGACAGTAATTATGATCAAAGTGGATTTCTCTTTGTTTGTGGTACATTCAATCCATCAACATTTACAAAGGGAGTTTTGCTGAGGCAAAAACAGAGAATAGTTGTTTGTCGGCATAACCAAAACGATATTACAAGTAGAATGACCCATTGAAATGAATCAAATTATGTTTAATAATGGCGATACCATACTTCTAGGACCTACAAATCTTGCGACGATCACTGTTGACTCTTGGGTTATTTTAAACTTATATTTTAAAACTTCAGTAATATTTTCATGTGATAATAATAACTTGCGCAATACAGTTTCATTCATCATTGTTTTCTGTCGTTATCAAGAAATATAGGTATCCATGAGTGTTATAGCTCGTTACCGGATGACTGCTCAACTAACAGTCTGATAAGGCTTTAATTATTTCTCTGCTCCATTTCCTCTACAGCTTTCATCTTTGTTCAATCATATATGTGGACTTTGCTTTCTTGTAATGGGAAAGCTATAAATTATCCTTACTTTTTAAGTGTATCTTCTCAAATTTCTGAAGCTCATAATTTATTGCTGCATCTACCATTCCTTCAAAATTATGACTCCTTTAACCCAAAAAAAACAAAATTTGTCTTTCTTCATGATAATTTCACCTCGAACGTTAGGAAAAGATAGGATGCCATTATTGAGTGTTATTATTGGTTAGTTGAAGCTATTCCTGCTGTGTCGGATTAATCAGGATCGTCGAATTAATTATCATTGGCAGGAATAAGCTATAATAATGGGCTTGTGATATCATGAGGACATATTTTCCAACAATGGTTTTGTTGGAAGTTATAAGTGATAATAATTCTCTCTCTAAATCAAATTGTAAGTGTACGATGAATATTTGAAATTGATTAGATGGCGGCGTTGAAGCCAACTTGGCCACTTTAATGAAATACATTGGCATAAAATCAAATTTCAATATCTCATGATTATTATATTTTTTTAAAATTAAATTTCAATGTAGAATGTTATCATAACAAAATAAATAAACATAAAAATTGAAAATAATGGAGCATCATAATGGAGTATGAAGTGTAATCTAAAATGATGATTGAAAATAGTTTATACAATCAATCATGAACTATTGATGATCCAATATTATGAACTATGGAAATTTAAAGTCTTAAAGCAAAATCAAGGTTTAAAAAAAGCTTACAAACAATAAAAGTGATATCAATCTACATGTCATCCTAGAATTATTGTATTTGGCTTGTTTAAGACCACTCTACTAGGGTTTCTTGGCTTTCCTTGTACCCATGTCAAATGGCTTCAAGAACCAAGAGTTCATCTCTTTTTCTACTTTTACTATAGTAGTTTCTTAGTTACCACATATACGCACATTTTTATTCCCTTTAAATGGCCTCAACCTTTCACTCCTTCATAGCTAGAGTTAAAAAATTTCAGTGATAGATAATGGAAATCCCACTTAAGTGACCTTCAAAGTTAATTTTCAAGGATTTTCAAAATGAACAACCATTACAACACTCCTAGACATTGTTCTTCGAATTTCTAAGCTTGAAAATGCTTGCCACTTAATTGAATATTTATTTTAGTAGGATATTTTGTGGGTAGGGTTCCCTCTAAAAGCATGCTTAAAGTGTAATGAATTAACTTGCACACTAGAAGAATATGATAGAAAATATTCTATAAATACTTGATAATAACAAAGAATAGCATGCCACTCCAAGGGGAAAAACCTCTAAATATCTCCAATGAGAACAAAATTTATGATCTGATGATGAAATAAAACTCACCCCCTATACATACCATATTTATCTCTAGGATATCACCCAGACCGACTTAGATAACCCTATATTAGCCATACACTGAACTAGTTAACTAAATAACAATATAATAATGATAATATGACTTAATTAGGAGTTAAGATAACCACAAGCTAACTATTCATAACTCAATTTACTCTAATATTAAGGTCGTAGCATGCCCCCCTCTTTAGAGAAGCATTATTCTCAATGCTAAGCAATTTTGGATGCTTTTGAATGAACTCCTTGTCCTCCCATTTGGCATCTTCAATCGGTAAATTCTCCATTGGATGAGATAATAAGTGTTCTGATCCTTATCTTCCTTGTTCATTTTTGAAGAATAAACTTTGGTTCCAATGTGATTCTTCCTTCTTCATTGAGCTACAATAATATTGTTTGAGTAGGGATATTATACCCAATTACCTTCCTCAAACAAGAAACATGAAAAATTGTATGTATCTTTATTGTTGGTGGAAATTCAAGCTTGTACGCAACACTACCTATCTAAAATGTACGAGTTGATATAGGGTATAATATTTTGGAGACAATATGTTATTCTTTGATTGTTCCTTCATGAAATTTTCTTGTAAGATTGCAATCTCAAGGAAACCCAATCCCCAACTTTAAAACTTCTTTCACTATGGTGTTGGTCTACCTATTGCTTCATTTGATTTTGTACTATGGTTATATTCTCTTTAAGTCTTCAAAGTACTTGTTGATGAAGCATGTGATCCTCAACAATGATGGAACCTATAAATTTTTTTGTTCCAACTCAAACCCTTGTCACATTTGGATATAGGATTGATATCTGAGGGTTTAGGATTCATTCTTTCATAAATGCTTGTAATGTTCTATTTTTTCATTGACTCCCTATTGCCTGTTTCTGGTCACTTTAAAACATCTTATGTTATTCATTGTCATCTGGTCACTGGTCCCTCAAGCCTAGGTCCGAGTCTCACAATTTTGATAAGGTTGAGTTAAAGACTTGTTTGGCCTTTACATCCTTTGCATTATAATGGCTTAGGCATTTTTGAGTCTTTATACCATATCATCCTAGAGAGTTCCCCTCTATTAAAATAACTTACGAGCACATGCCTAAAGTTTTTCACTTAAGTTTTGTTGGCCTTTTATCTTTATCACTCATCGTTGATTACTTTTGAAGTGTATGTTCTAAATCGATGACGAGTGATGAAGTAGTATCTCTTTGATATCACTCATCATGAATAACTACTAGAACTCTTAAATTAAATGTGTGATGAGCGATGTTCTTTGTATTATTGATGGATCACTTATTACTAATGGATTTCAAACCTTCAATATTGTAATAGTGATAAACAATGCCCTCTGACCTTATGAGCTTATTTTCATCACATATCGTGGATATGTTATGAAATGATAAATTTTAATTAGCGATGAGTGATGGGATGGATTTATTTTTCATCACATATCACGGATTTGTTTGAAGTGTTAAGTTCTACATTAGCAATATGCAATATGTAATGGCACTATGATGATCTCTCATCACTAATTGCTTGCAAACCATATGAGGAGAATTAGCGATGAGTGATGGCTTGATTTTTTATATCATTCATCGTTGATCCATTCCAAAACCTTATTTTCCATTAGTGATGAGAGATAGAGTCCCCTATTTAAAATAAATTCTTTTGCTAATCTGAGTACATCTTATCTGTGATGTCTTTTGTGCTGTTGATTTTCATGCACGTGCATGTGTCTTAATCTGATCTCTTCAATATATCTCTTGTCGCTGATAGGATCCAAGGTGTGAAATATTGATTAGCAAGGAGCGATGGGGAAATGAACATCATCAAAGGATAGGCCATAGATCTAAGGGCTGAGATTTCATCACACAAAACACTTGCATCATTGATGGAGCAAGACAAAGATGAGGTATATTAGCGATAAGTGACAACTATTGCATGAAGAGGAAACATGGACAAATCCTGAACACTTCACATAAAGAAAAGAGGAAGGTGGTGAGATGAATTGATAACCAAATTGATATAGTTTTAAAGCTAAATGATCAATGATGAGGGTTTAAAATTGAAAGGCTAATTGTCAATTCGCTCATGAGAAGTTACTATCAAGCATTAATGATGGCATGCCTCTCTCTTGGCTATAAAAGAAAATAGATACATGTTTGATTATGCGCTTGGAATCATTGGCTAGCAAAAGGCATACTGGAAGTTGAAGAAATTGTGTTGGAAGCTCTAAAAACTACCAAAAACAAGTGTGGCATAGTGCTCACCTAGGTAAGCAAAACTGATATCTCCCTCTAGTTGAAGTGTTGAGGTGAATACCTTAGAAAGCTGATAAGAAATTGGGGGAATTTTTTGTTTTTTCATTACTGATAGCTTCAATTTGGTGATTAAGCACTGGATAAATTTTGAGGAAAGTGTTATGTTCAATAGTAGTGCTTTGTGCTCTCATAATTGTGAAGGGTTTCTTTGCAACTATAAGAAATTATAAACCCTAGTTCTATTACATAGAAAACATGAGTGATCCAGAGCCTAATGAATCTAGTATCAAACCAGAGAGGAAACCAAAAAAATAGAGGATTAAATGACTTAAAACTTAGGATATTTTAGCTAAGGTTAATTCTAAACTACTGTAAATATCGAACCCTTCACCAAGTACTCCTGCAACGTCCACTAGGTCTAAAAGTGCAAAGAAAGAAACAAAAAATTTATGCAATAGGTCACTAGAGACATAAAGGAAGGAGGGTCATGAATTGGTAAACGACACACAAGTCAAGTTGTTGTGACCACTAGGTTGATTGATAATGCTGGTGAAATTGGTGAAAAACCCCAAGCTCAAAGTGGATGGCAATTGTTCTGGTGTGCTTTCAATAGGTGAAATTATAGCAAGCCTTCATGTTATTTATGGGGGATGAACCTTGGAAAGGTGGTTGTCTCGAATGTGTTTGTAGAAGTGGACTTAATGATGGAACTAGCTAGGCACTATAATCATATTGATAGGACAATCATAAGTGAAAATGGTAATGTGATTTTGGAGGTAACAAAGGATAAGATGATAGATGTATTTGGGTTAAATCCTAATTATACTGTAAATTTTAGGTGTGTTGAGTTGTATGTTGAGTATGAGAAGAGAAAATATGCATACAGAGAAAGACTGCTTGTGCAACACAAAAGGAGCAAGTAGAAATTCACTTCCAAGGATGTTAAGCCTTTCAAGTGTGAATAATTTAAAGATTACTTCAAGAAAACTTACTATTGCTTAAATCAAGTATTGGCTCGAGACTTTGAGGTTAGGATAGCCCCTGATTTATTGGTGATGATGGTGGATATACAAGGTCATAATCAGAACTTTGGTTTTGATTATGCCAACTTTTTTGCTAAATGGATACATGAGGATTTCCTCAATCTAGAAAAGGAGGTTCTCCCTTTATGTTTCCCCCATTACTCTTTGTTAATGCATATGCACTTATGGGAGGGTGATTATGAATGGAAAAGAAAATTAAATTTGAAACATAGGGATATTGAAAATAATGTTTTACCAGTATAGATGTGGACATACATTTGGGATCAGGATTGCTCCAATTCCAATTATATATTGTTTTCTAATGTTGTAAGATATGGTATTTTAGAAACATTGTGTATAGCACCATATTCAGGCTTTCTTCAAAGATCAGAAGTTTCATGTGCCCAAAAGATATACCAAGATCTAAAGCCACACATAACTGGGTAGATTGGTTTCTACATTCTAAATATACTTTAATTAGAGCTTATGGAGCTAAAGTGGCACCTCATTGTCTACCCTTGTTTGTCTCAGACAGATTGGCTTTTATGGAGCTCATGTGGTAAATTGATGTCATGGATTATGAGATGTTTAGAAAGCCCAAGAAAGGTATTGTGGTAAATCCCCAATGTGATTTTTCTTACTACACAGTCACTATCCCTTAGGGGTATGAAAATTTTGGCATCATGGTAAATAATATTAGAATGCCTATTGATGAGATTAGATTTTTTGATCCAGAGGGGTTTGTGGTAGGAAGAAGAAGACAAAAAATCTTAGGTATCATACATCATTTATTCTTATACAAAGATGTATTAAGAAATCTGATAAGTGATGATGTTGTCATGACTAGGAAGAAAGAATGGATAGCTATAATGAACATTGAGGAAAATATCATGAAAAGGAATGCCTTTTACATAATTCCATACAATGTAAGTGCAAATCCCTTGGAAAGAGCCTTCACTATGGTAAGGGATGATCAAGCAAAATTTCTCCTAAAACAACAACAACAACAACAAGCTATGGATATCCCAAAATAGCTTGTAGATCTTCAAGAAGTCAGGGAGGAACAAATGGCATAACATGTGCCCAAAAATGAGAAGATAGAGCAAAAATTCCTACCTCCTCGTATTGAAGAAACTCATAGTTCAAATGTTCCTAGATAGAATTGTCAAATGGAAATATGACAAAGAAAGTGATGATGATCCCAAGATTAGGGAGTGTGATGAACTTCTTGTTGATGATAAATTTGTGTAGTCCAAGGAATTTTAGGATTTTATGATTCAATAGTGGAGTAAGGAGATAAAGGAGAGGCTTGAATCAGCCTGAGCTAATGTTGAACCTTCTCATCAGGAGGAAGCTGAGAAAGTAGAGGAAAAAATTAGGGCTAAAATTGCAGCTATTACTCCCACTGAGGCTAGAAAAATTGTTAAGGATAATGGAATCATGTTTTTTCCAAGATGTACTATCACTATTTCCATAGCCTATGATGAGGTAAGAAGAGACCCTCAAGCTTTAATATATGAAGATCAGTTTGAAGATAAAGTGTTTGGTTCTAGATATAGTCCAAAGTTGCATACTCTTGCAATTTGGTCTATGACATCTAATACTGTTAAACATTATGTTGTTAGGCCTATTGAAGAAGATATTGGTTGTTTTGTGGTCAAAAGAGCTACTTATATAACTCATATCTAGGCAGTTGAGTTAACCGCTTATGATGCAATTCTTAGTGTGGATATTGAACATATTTCTTAGAAAAAAATATGATTCTTTGGTTAAGGAGTACAATAAGGCCTTGGATGAGCTAAATAAGATTAGAGCCACTATTCAATATACTATAAAGACAAGAATCTTTCCATCCTCTTCTTCCTCATATTTGTCTACATAGGATAGGGAGACCTTGGCCTTGAGAATTGATAATTTGAATGGTAAGTTAACTACTGAGAAAGAAAATGTCAAGAAGGACAAACTTGAAATAGTCAAGGTGGCAAATGAAATTTTTGAGGATGTACTAAAGAATAGGGTGGCCAAGTTGGTCCACAAGGCTAATGATGTTTGTGTCACTTCTAAGAATAATCATGAGGAAAATACAAAGTATATGTAGGTACAAGAGGCTTTCAAGAATGAATGGAATAATTGGATTACTAGGGTAAATGCTTTGAAAGAAATGGTGCCCAAAATGAACAAGGACCCCAAGGCACCTACTAATATTCTTGAAATTTTGCAAATCATTGACTCAATAAATTAGATAACTACTTTCCATGGAAAGTTAGGTGTACAACTTCAAAGTAAGTTGAAAACATTCAAAGAGATGGAGGAATGTGGCATGCCTCAGCTATTGAGTCCAAAAGGTGAATTACATCCATTTGACACCTAGAAGGAAGAGTTGGGAGGGATGCTTGCAACAACAATGATGATCATGACTGTCACCAACTACCTCTTGCTCAATTAAAATATTGATACAATGGTGGAAATTGAGAAAAAGATGGACATATTTGTTAAAGAAGCTAGGATTTGAATTGATGTGAGATACTCTCAGTACATTACTAGGGTGCAAGATTTGTTGAATGTAAAATGGCTCACTGAGGAAGAGTATAATACGTGGTTGGAGAAATACACATAATGAATCTGTGTAGGGATTAGTGAATAAGATGAATAATGAATGAGAGAACAATAATACATAGCCTGAATATAGTACAGATTAGGATTTTGATAAAACATGGTAAAATATTATTCTCTCCTTAGTTTGAAATGGACAACACATGGTGCTAATGTGGATAAGTGAAATTTTGACTTTTTTCTGCTTTCCTTGTTTTGCTTCATAAGTTTTGCTATTTTGGTTATCCCATGGTTGGGAATTTTTAAGCGCATGGGGAATATCTTGAAAATTTTGTAACAAGCCAATGATGGCTTTTTGAAGTGGGACCTTTTTTCTTACCACGAGTTGAGGTCAAATTTTCCTCATGTTTATTTGCTCCACCTAAAGACTCGAGTATAACTGAAATTGGAATATTGTTGCAACAGTCCAATGAAATCTTGACATGTATGCTTCCTGGCCTGAAGCTTGTTTTTCTCTTTTATCTCTATAAGAAAGAATTTAGGGCCATAAATCAAGAATTAGTTGAAAGTTTTGAGTTAACACTGTGAATTTGTCAAGACAATACGAATCAAATTTTAGAGTTTTTTTTTAAGTTTCTTTTGGAGTTCATTATTATGCATCTAATTTTGATAGAAATATAACATTTATAATATAG
>VDFB02274947.1:0-107352 GCA_007258455.2 Sequoia sempervirens
GATGGTGGTGGATATACAAGTTCATAATCATAACTTTGGTTTTGATTATGCCAACTTTTTTGTTGAATGGATACATGAGGATTTCCTCAATCTAGAAAAGGAGGTTCTCCCTTTATGTTTCCCCCATTACTCTTTGTTAATGCATATGCACTTATGGGAGGGTGATTATGAATGGAAAAGAAAATTAAATTTGAAACATAGGGATATTGAAAATAATGTTTTACCAGTATAGATGTGGACATACATTTGGGATCAGGATTGCTCCAATTCCAATTATATATTGTTTTCTAATGTTGTAAGATATGGTATTTTAGAAACATTGTGTATAGCACCATATTCAGGCTTTCTTCAAAGATCAGAAGTTTCATGTGCCCAAAAGATATACCAAGATCTAAAGCCACACATAACTGGGTAGATTGGTTTCTACATTCTAAATATACTTTAATTAGAGCTTATGGAGCTAAAGTGGCACCTCATTGTCTACCCTTGTTTGTCTCAGACAGATTGGCTTTTATGGAGCTCATGTGGTAAATTGATGTCATGGATTATGAGATGTTTAGAAAGCCCAAGAAAGGTATTGTGGTAAATCCCCAATGTGATTTTTCTTACTACACAGTCACTATCCCTTAGGGGTATGAAAATTTTGGCATCATGGTAAATAATATTAGAATGCCTATTGATGAGATTAGATTTTTTGATCCAGAGGGGTTTGTGGTAGGAAGAAGAAGACAAAAAATCTTAGGTATCATACATCATTTATTCTTATACAAAGATGTATTAAGAAATCTGATAAGTGATGATGTTGTCATGACTAGGAAGAAAGAATGGATAGCTATAATGAACATTGAGGAAAATATCATGAAAAGGAATGCCTTTTACATAATTCCATACAATGTAAGTGCAAATCCCTTGGAAAGAGCCTTCACTATGGTAAGGGATGATCAAGCAAAATTTCTCCTAAAACAACAACAACAACAACAAGCTATGGATATCCCAAAATAGCTTGTAGATCTTCAAGAAGTCAGGGAGGAACAAATGGCATAACATGTGCCCAAAAATGAGAAGATAGAGCAAAAATTCCTACCTCCTCGTATTGAAGAAACTCATAGTTCAAATGTTCCTAGATAGAATTGTCAAATGGAAATATGACAAAGAAAGTGATGATGATCCCAAGATTAGGGAGTGTGATGAACTTCTTGTTGATGATAAATTTGTGTAGTCCAAGGAATTTTAGGATTTTATGATTCAATAGTGGAGTAAGGAGATAAAGGAGAGGCTTGAATCAGCCTGAGCTAATGTTGAACCTTCTCATCAGGAGGAAGCTGAGAAAGTAGAGGAAAAAATTAGGGCTAAAATTGCAGCTATTACTCCCACTGAGGCTAGAAAAATTGTTAAGGATAATGGAATCATGTTTTTTCCAAGATGTACTATCACTATTTCCATAGCCTATGATGAGGTAAGAAGAGACCCTCAAGCTTTAATATATGAAGATCAGTTTGAAGATAAAGTGTTTGGTTCTAGATATAGTCCAAAGTTGCATACTCTTGCAATTTGGTCTATGACATCTAATACTGTTAAACATTATGTTGTTAGGCCTATTGAAGAAGATATTGGTTGTTTTGTGGTCAAAAGAGCTACTTATATAACTCATATCTAGGCAGTTGAGTTAACCGCTTATGATGCAATTCTTAGTGTGGATATTGAACATATTTCTTAGAAAAAAATATGATTCTTTGGTTAAGGAGTACAATAAGGCCTTGGATGAGCTAAATAAGATTAGAGCCACTATTCAATATACTATAAAGACAAGAATCTTTCCATCCTCTTCTTCCTCATATTTGTCTACATAGGATAGGGAGACCTTGGCCTTGAGAATTGATAATTTGAATGGTAAGTTAACTACTGAGAAAGAAAATGTCAAGAAGGACAAACTTGAAATAGTCAAGGTGGCAAATGAAATTTTTGAGGATGTACTAAAGAATAGGGTGGCCAAGTTGGTCCACAAGGCTAATGATGTTTGTGTCACTTCTAAGAATAATCATGAGGAAAATACAAAGTATATGTAGGTACAAGAGGCTTTCAAGAATGAATGGAATAATTGGATTACTAGGGTAAATGCTTTGAAAGAAATGGTGCCCAAAATGAACAAGGACCCCAAGGCACCTACTAATATTCTTGAAATTTTGCAAATCATTGACTCAATAAATTAGATAACTACTTTCCATGGAAAGTTAGGTGTACAACTTCAAAGTAAGTTGAAAACATTCAAAGAGATGGAGGAATGTGGCATGCCTCAGCTATTGAGTCCAAAAGGTGAATTACATCCATTTGACACCTAGAAGGAAGAGTTGGGAGGGATGCTTGCAACAACAATGATGATCATGACTGTCACCAACTACCTCTTGCTCAATTAAAATATTGATACAATGGTGGAAATTGAGAAAAAGATGGACATATTTGTTAAAGAAGCTAGGATTTGAATTGATGTGAGATACTCTCAGTACATTACTAGGGTGCAAGATTTGTTGAATGTAAAATGGCTCACTGAGGAAGAGTATAATACGTGGTTGGAGAAATACACATAATGAATCTGTGTAGGGATTAGTGAATAAGATGAATAATGAATGAGAGAACAATAATACATAGCCTGAATATAGTACAGATTAGGATTTTGATAAAACATGGTAAAATATTATTCTCTCCTTAGTTTGAAATGGACAACACATGGTGCTAATGTGGATAAGTGAAATTTTGACTTTTTTCTGCTTTCCTTGTTTTGCTTCATAAGTTTTGCTATTTTGGTTATCCCATGGTTGGGAATTTTTAAGCGCATGGGGAATATCTTGAAAATTTTGTAACAAGCCAATGATGGCTTTTTGAAGTGGGACCTTTTTTCTTACCACGAGTTGAGGTCAAATTTTCCTCATGTTTATTTGCTCCACCTAAAGACTCGAGTATAACTGAAATTGGAATATTGTTGCAACAGTCCAATGAAATCTTGACATGTATGCTTCCTGGCCTGAAGCTTGTTTTTCTCTTTTATCTCTATAAGAAAGAATTTAGGGCCATAAATCAAGAATTAGTTGAAAGTTTTGAGTTAACACTGTGAATTTGTCAAGACAATACGAATCAAATTTTAGAGTTTTTTTTTAAGTTTCTTTTGGAGTTCATTATTATGCATCTAATTTTGATAGAAATATAACATTTATAATATAGAGTAATATGAGTTTTCATTGCTATTGTCTCTCTTTGTATGCATTCTTTATGTTATGAGTGAAAGTAATCCAATATTTCTTTCATTTGTCTCTATCATTTATTGGTGGATGTTTAGTTTCATGCTTGCTTATTGATTCAATGAATTAATGTAAGTGCTTGGGTGAGATTAATAACTTATAAGAAATAGGTGCTAGGATGGTTGTAAGTAGTAATAATCATGAATGTCATAGAGAAATGTTGCAATAAAGGGATTCCTAAGGTTCTAGGAGCTATTTTTTAAGTTGTTATCAAGTCACATAGATTGATATTGACTTTGTGCTTGAGATAAAGGCACTAGTTTGTGCAAATTGCTTGTGGCTTATCTTCAATGTTGATTCATTAGCTACTCATCTCTTAAATAATAAACTCTCAGATGGATACTATTGTTGTTGTTTTGTGTTGAAGTTCCACCTTCTCATGTGCAATATATATGACATTGATTAATAAGCTTCCAACTTATTTGATGCATTATATTGAATGGTTTTATGAGAAATATCTATTATTGACAATGTATTTGATTATAATTGTGTGAAGTGTCTGAGCGTACATTGTGGGATCACCCTCTCGGATTTCAAAAAGTCCAAAGAGTAGGAATAGAAGTCTTGCAGCTTCTATTCATTCATTGGCCAATCCCTTTAGAATTACTGATAATTGGAAATGGAAAAGTCCATAGGTATTTCTAAAGATCGGTTTGGTTCATAAAAAAAACCAATAGACAACATGAAATCTTAGTGACACCTTCATTGATGATGTGATTGAAGGAGGATGATATCCATATAATGTTATGAATGGAAATTTTTTTGATGTTATTATAGAAAGAAGTGATTACCACCATACTTCTAGTGGTGTATGCATATGAGTATGATAAACCCATAGGGTGAGATCAAGTTGGAGGTATCAATCACAACAATTGTCGTTAACTATATTTCTAAGTATTTTCAATATAGTATTTTTAATATCATCTTGTTGGCTATTACTTTGGGGGTAGTATGGGGTGGTGAATGATGTTGGATATGAAACTTTTGGCAAAGATCATGAATATCTTAGTTTTTGAATCCTTTTCTATTATTAATGATGTTGGATATGAAACTTTTGGAAAAAATCACAAATATCCTTGTTTTTTCATGCTTTTCCATTATTAATGATGTGTGCAAGAGGGATGTTGTAATGAAATATGATGCAATGTAGGATGGAATTAGCACATTTTTCCTAGTGATATAGGTGAGGGGAATTGACTTGATCCGCTTTGTAAATACTCAATGTTGGTTATGATAAATTTGTGGCCATTAAAGGAGGATGGATGGATTTTTCCAATGATATTGAGCCCTCATTGTGAAAAAAACTATGGTGTAGTTCTTTTTACAACTCTTGAAATGGTGCATGCATCAAATTGTCATGTTGACATGGTAAATACTTCTTCACAAGTTTGTATGCATAATGTTCCATGGTTAGCTAGTAATAACCTTTCCTCAATAGATTTTTTGATGAGTGTAAGTCCACTAGAGTGAGCACCACATATTCCCTCATGTACGCATAAATAAATTTGGGCTTCTTATTTATATAAACATCAAAGGAGTGTTCCATAAAAGCCTCTTTGGTATAAGGTATTCCCAAGGTTCATGAAGGAGGATGATTGGTAAATGAAGAGTTTGCATTGGAGTGAGTCCACTTAACTTGTGGAAGTTCCAAACTTTGAAAAAAACTTGAAATCAGGAAAAACTAAATGTGATCTCATTATTTAGCAAACATGATCGTGCTTTGCTTTGGAGCCATAGGATCATGTTATAAAATGAGATCCTGCTTCACGAAAAAAAAAATATGCTTTTATGAAACATCATTATGTTTTGCAAAATGAGATCCCATTTTGTAAAATGAGATCCTACTTTGTAAAATAGGATCCCATTTTATAAGAGTATAAAAAAAATATTTTTTATGATATGAGATCCCATTTTAGAATGGGATCCTGTTTCTACAAAATGGTACCCGTTTTTAAAATTTAAATTTTTGGTAGGGTTTTTTCCTTGCTTTTCGGTTTGAGAAAAGGCTTGGGGACCTAAATCTAAGCTTTCAACCTAGATTGACCTACAAATTAAAGGTCATTTCAATGTCACAAGAAAATAGTTACTTTGGGCGTATGTCTGAAGACCTTTTTGTAGAATTTTTTGACAAAATTAAAACCTATTATAGATGAGATAGTGTAGATTTAAAATATGTAATTTTTTACAATTGGATTATTGATTAGATAATTTTCAATTGAATTTTGATGAAACTAGTCCATAAACATGGAATATCAATGTTTTTTAATATTTTAATAACTTTTTATTAAAATATTTTTTTGATAAATGGATTGTATGAAAGTGTACTTTAGAAAATTATTTTCAATTTAAAAAAAAATAAAAATGATAAGTTTAGATCATCTTATGCATGACATACATGACGAATTTTCAAAACAATAAATATGGCCAATACAAAATTAATTAAAATTATATTCATTTATGTCATTTAAAAATATATATAATTTCTTTATTATGGCTCTATGAATGAAGAAATAAATAGGTGATGAAGGGTATGTGCAGGATCATCATAGAAAAAACAGGTCCTTAAGTGGCAAAAAATTTAAAAAAATCAGAGTTATGCAACTTGACATAAAAATTTGAATAAGTTATCTATATTATTTCAAAAATATGTAAGAATAGAATTTTTAGCAGATTGAATGTAGTTTCTAAACTACTAGGTTTATTTTTTATAAAAACAAAATCTATTTGGTGAAACTTTGAAATTTTAATGTAGTAGTACTTAAATTTGAGGGAAAAAATAAGAAGTAGGTGTCTATCTGACCACCCTAACCATAATTAAATGATAATATTTTTTTATAATATTTTAAATATAAGTAGAGGATTCATTTACCAATGTGATGCATATTTTTTTGTAACTTTTTTCCAAGTAAATAATTAATTATGATTGTTTTAATACAACTTTTAAAAAATATAAAAAATCATATGCCTAACCACCTTAACTTGGTCAAAACTTCATGAAATTCATTTTTTTTTAATCCTATAGTATATGAAGCATAGAATGTGATGCATGTTTCGGATTCAAAAAATGTGATACCGTTTGAAAGCTATAGATGCTTTTCAATCAGCCTATCAATCAAGACTTTAGTCATAATTTAAATAGAAAATGAATAATAATTATTTATTAAATTCAAAGTAAAGCATAATTTATATTGGTGGAAAGCAGAGAATCTTCTTTAAAAACCCTTTTCATTTCATTAATTTTGGGTAAAAAAAAAGTCGTCAGCCACATACCCTACAAATACCCATCATATCGCCACTTTTTGGCCCATCATGATCCTGCATATACCCTGAAGACAACTGCATAATTAAAGAATATAACAAGAATATTAATGTAAAGGATATGATTTTTTCCATGTTATTTATATTATTGTAAATAGTACGATATTTGATGAAAATATTAGTTTAGCTATTCATATTTTACTTTGATAGAAGTACACCAACTATGATAAAAACCAATAATATATTAGCACAAGGGTAAAAAAATTTCCATGACTAATACAAGTATTTATGTCCAAATATTGTTTTATCAATAGGACCGAACCCTATAAATTAAGGACCAATATTCCTTAGTTTCAATATTTTGTACAAATACATGATATGAAATATAGAATAATTTCATTAGAAGAAAAATAAAAATTCCATAGATCTCATTTCTTTAGAATCAAATTTGATCCATCATTTATTATTGGATATTGGTATGTTATTATCAATTTTGATACATGATTTACCATTATACCAAACCCTAATGATGCTAGAGATTCTTATGGTAGACATGTACCAAAACATCACTAAGTACAATTTAGTGATCCATTATCTAAAATATAGAATCAATTAATCATAAGATAGATAATACTTCTATAAAGATCATAAATTTAGAATCAAATTTGGTCTATCCATTGAACAGTCCATTTGTCTAAGATGTCCATGTGAATGAGATGGTCATTAACTAACTAAAAGAGATAATGTAGATCATGGGGAAAAGCCTCACATGTTATGGCTTCTTAACAAGTTAAAGAGATGCTTATTTTTAGAATAAATCCAATCATACAAGTCATAGATGCTCAAGGTGGTAAATATAAATAGAGTGTGTATATAATTAGTTTTCTTTAAGACATAATTGTAATTGCAGGGTTACTCCCATGACATGCAAGATACCTATATATATTGATTGTGAGGACATATGGTATCCATTCTAGGTATTCATTTTTTTATGTCAAAATATCATTTATATTGGCTACATTGCAACATAGACTAAGATATGATGATTTTTAGAAAGACATGTAAATAAAAATGACAATAATGGAACTTTTAGAAATGATATGGATATCTTCAATAGATTTTTTTATCTGAAATTGATGTAGACATAATAAATACATACAATTATAATTTGGTTGTATAACAAAAAAATGATTCATAAAATCAATAATCTTCCATTAGTGGATAGGTCTAGTTAAAGACAACATGAAATGGAAAAAGTGAGGAGATTTATTAAAAATGATGATAGTAAGCTAGTTCAAATGATTTATCACATCCAAATAACTCTAACCTTTTAATAAATAAAATATTGAAGGAAATTTTGAATTGGCATTCCTATTTTTTTACTAGACAAGAAAAATTGTCTTAGACAAGCTTGAAAAATTCTTACATACAAGATTTTTTATGACATCTAGTATGGTATTATGATACAAAATTCATTCAAAATTTTCAATCAATCTGACATGGGTTCTAACCATACACTAATCACAAGGACAAACTTTAGAAAGAGCTGCAATATCTATATTGAAATATGAATAAAATTAATATTGGACATTCACTACTAGATCTAAATTGAATCAAGTGATTTCTTTCTTCTTTTAACACTACTCAAAGGTTTAAAAATATAAACTCTATTAAAATAGAAAAAAAAAATGAAGAGCAATGGTTACAATATTTGAAATACAAACAATAAGATTTTACTTTAATTGAAATTATTGTGACTTCTTATATGTATATTTTTCTTCATACATAAAATAATAGTGATTATTTATTGTTGCATTAAATTGTAATTATCAAAATAAATTAATGTTAATAATTGTAATTTGTTTCTATTAACCATAACAATATCTTCTTATATAATATAATAAATGATGTGCTTGTGAGATTTTTCTTTTCACTAATCCTAAACTATGTAATGCTTAAATTTTAAAAATTTCAATCAAAATTTTCATATTCAATATTCATATTGTAAAATAAATAAATAAATAAATCAATTTATATATAAAGATGCAGCAAACAAAATTAAATGATGCATTGATAAAAAACCATTTAAATCTTTACTTGCAACTCCTTAGCAAAGATATGCAAACATAATGTTACTTTTTGCAGAATGGTTTTCTCAAATTTATAACTTCATCTTTGAAGCCATGTGTTAGATACAATTAGACCCCAAACTATTCAAGAGCTAAAACCTGACGTTTTCCTCGGTAAACACATTTTCACTGTAGTTGGATATGCCTTCAAGCAATGTAAGAGATTTTTCAATACAGTAATTATGATCAAAGTAGATTTCGCTTTGTTTGTGGTATCATTGAATCCATCAACATTTAAAAAGGGAGTCTTCGCTGAGGCAAAAACAGACAATAGTTGTTTGTCAGCATAACCAAAACGATATTACAAGTAGAATGACCCATTGAAATAAAACAAATTATGTTTAATAATGGCGATACCATACTTCTAGGAGCTACGAATCTTGCCAAGACCACTGTTCTCTTGGGTTATTTTAAACTTAAGTAATATTTTCATATGATAATAATAGCTTGCACAATGAAGTTTCATTCATCATTGTTTTCTGTCGTTATCAAGAAATATAAATATCCATGACTGTTATAGCTCGTTACCAGATGTCTGCTCAACTAACAGTCTGATAAAGGCTTTAATTATTTCTCTGCTCCATTTCCTCTACAGTTTTCATCTTTGTTCAATCATATATGTGGACTTTGCTTTCTTGTAATGGGAAAGCTATAAATTATCCTTTTTTTCTAAGTGTATCTTCTCTAATTTCTGAAGCTCATAATTTGTTGCTGCATCTACCATTCCTTCAAAATTATGATTCCTTTAACCCAAAAAAACAGAAACGAAATTTGTCTTTCTTCATGATAATTTCACCTCGAACGTTAAGAAAAGATAGGATGCCATTATTGAGTGTTATTATTGGTTAGTTGAAGCTATTCCACAATAGGAAACCTAAAATGGTCCCGGTTTCCATATATAAATGGGCTTAATTAATCAGGATCGTCGAATTAATTACAATTGGCAAGAATAAGCTATAAAAATGGGCTTGTGATATCATGAGGACATATTTTCCAACAATAGTTTTGATAAAAAATATAAGCGATAATAATTCTCTTTCTAAATCAAATTGTAAGTCTACGTTGAATATTTCAAATTGATTAGATGGCAGCGTTGAAGCCAACTTGGCCACTTGCATGAAATACATTGTCATAATATCAAATTTCAATACCTCATATTATCATTTAAAAAAAAAAAAAAATTCAAATGTAGAACATTATCAAAACAAAACAAATAAACATAAAAATTGAAAACAAAGGAGCATCATAATTGACTACGAAGTGTAATCTAAAATAATGATTGAAAATAGTTTATACAATCAATCTCAAACTATTGATGATCCAACATTATAAACTATGTAAATTTAATGTGTTAATACAAAACCAAGGTTTAAAAAAGCTTTACAAACTGTGAAAGTGATATCAATCAATATGTCATCCTAGAATTATTGTATTTGGCTTGCTTGAGACCACTCTACTAGGGTTTCTTGGCTTTTCTTGTATCCATGTCAAAGGGCTTCAAGAACCAAACATTTATCTCTTTTTATACATTTATTATAGTACTTTTTTAGTTACCACGTATATGCACATTTTTGTTTCCTTTAAATGGCCTCAACCCTTCACTCCTCCATATCTAGAGTTAAAAAGTTTCAGTGACAAATAATGGAAACCCCACTTAAATGACCTTCAAAGTTTGTTCCCAAGGTTTTTCACAAGGAACGACCCCTAAAACACCCCTAGACATTGTTCTTCCAATTTCTAAGCTTGAAAATGCATACCACTTGATTGAATATTTATTTTAGTAGGATATTTTGTGGGTAGGGTCCCCTCTAAAAGCATGCTCAAAGTGTAATGAAATAACTTGCACAATATAAAAATATGATATAAAATATGCTACAAATACTTTATAATAACTAAGAATAACATGTCACTTCAAGAGGGGGGACCTCCAAATATCTTCAATGATCACACAATTCACAATCTTATGATGAAATAAGACTGACAACCTCCTATATATATCATATGTATGTTTAGGATATCAATCAGACTGACTTATATAACCCTATATGAGCCATAGGTTGACCTAATTAACTAAATAATAGTATAATAATGATAATATGACTTAATTAGGAGTTAAGATAACCACAAGCTAACTATTCATAACCTGATGTACTCTGATATTAAGGGCATAACATGCCCCCCTCTTTAGAGAAGCATTATTCTCAATGCTAAGCAATTTTGGATGATTTTGAATGAACTCCTTGTCCTCCCATGTGGCATCTTCAATCGGTAAATTCTTCCATTGGATGAGATACTATGTGTTTTGATCCTTATCTTCCTTGTGCATTTCTAAAGAATAAACTTTGGTTCCAATATGATTCTCCCTTCTTCATCGGGTTGTGATAATATTGTTTGAGTAGGGATATTATTCCCAATCAAGAAACATGAAAAATTGGATGTATCTTTATTGTTGATGGAAATTCAATCTTGTAGGCAACACTACCTATCTTCTATATGAGTTGACATGGGACATAATATTTTGGAGACAACATGTTAGACTTCGATTGTTGCTTCAATGACATTTTGTTGTAAGATTACAATCTCAAGAAAACCCAATCCCCAACTTTAAAACTTTTTTCACTATGGTATTGGTTTTCTTATTGCTTCATTTGATTTTCTTCCATAGATATATTCTCTTTAAATCTTGAATGCTCTTATTTATGAAGCATGTGGTCCTCCGCAACATGAAATCTTAGTGGCACATTCAATCATGATGTGGTAGGTGGAGGATGATATCCATAAAATGTCATACATGGAAACATTTTTGATGAACTATAGAAGGAAGTGTATACCACCATACTACTAGTGGTGTATACATATGAGTATGATAAACCCATAGGGTGAGATTTAGTTGGTGGTGTCAACAACATTAATCGTCAATAACTATATTTTTAAGTATTTTCAATATAGTTTTATTAAAATACCCTTGTTCACTATTACTTTGGGGGTAGAATGGGGTGGTGAATGATGTTGGCTTTGAAACTTTTGGAAAAGATCACAAATATGTTAGTTTTTTAATGATTTTCCATTATTAATGATGTTTGCAAGATGTATGTTGCAATGAAATATGATGTAATGGAGGATGGACTTAGCAAATTTTTTTCCAGTGATATAGGTAAAGGGAATTATCTCGACCCACTTTGTAAAATACTCAGTGGTGGTTATGATAAATTTGTGGCCATTAAAGGAGGATGGATGGATTTTTCTAATGATATCGAGTCCCCATTGTGAAAAAAACTACAGTGTAGTTCTTTTTACAACTCTTGAGATGGTGCATGCATCTATACCATAGAAAAAGGGAAACTTGCTTGATTTGGGAATAATTGATGATAAATTGGACTTAATAAGGCCTTGATTTGGTATTGTGAGGTGTTTTTTACATCCACACTAGGTCTTGGACCCTTTCAAATGTATTTATCAATGTCTTGTAAAGGTGTTGTAAAGTGTTGTAAAATACTTTCATGCCTCTCTAGACTTAATGAACCCATCTTCCCTTAATTAAACATTATAAAATGTGTTTAATAACATTATTACATTAATCCAGAAGGCTTGTAAATTAAACTTAATGATAATCTAGTGTTTTAATGTGTCTTACACATTCACATTGGATATTATGCCTTTCTAGGTGTGTGGACCTCATTTTTATGTTGTAAAGTGTATTTAATCACACTTTCACATTGAATTATATATCCCAAGCCCTAATTGATCTTCACATCATCATTAATAGGCCCCTATTACACCATATTATGCATCATGTGGTATAATCTAATGAAATACTTGACAAAGTCACCATATAAAGCTGATTTCCTCATTCCCCAACAACCCAATTGGAAAATGGATCCCTCTAGGACTAATTCACCATCTGTCATCAATGAGTCCTTTCTAAGTGGTACTGATTCACCAAAGGTGGCGAATTAGTCCCATTTGGGTCATTTTTGAGTTTTGAGCAGGAAAAATGGGAATTTAAGTTTATTATTATTTCATGTCGGCCTTAGGGATCCAATTTACGAGAAAATTAGGAGAATTGCCTATAAAATCAAGTCTATAAACCCTAATTCACATCTCTTAACTAATTCACACATCTCTTATCATTCATTCATCATTTATCATCTCCATCAAGTCAAGCAAGCTAGGGTTTCAACATTTCAAGTCATTAAGATAACACTTTTCAGACATTCAAGGGTAGAATCTCCATATTTTACTGTAGAAATCCAAGATCAATCATCATGGAAAGGTATTAAATCCTTTTTTTCATGCTTCATTACATTCTTTCTTCATTTTGGTTTAATTTCCTACAAAGGGGTTTGACCAAGGAAACACCCCATGCCTTAACACTCAACATTTATCTCTCTTGTATTGTGTGTTTATAGATTTAGGCATCTTCAAGACGTGGAAATAATTGAAGATAAAAGTTGTAAAGTTGTTGAAGATAGCTTCCTATTGACCAAGGAAAAATATCAACACAAAGTCACTTTCAAGTTCAAAAATCAAACTTTTGGAGGTGGACACCTGTCAAGAACGAAGTGCAGACCAGAGACTTCAGTTTCTACTTTTAGATTCTCATAAATTTTAAATTTGAATGATTCTCCATGGATGGAAAATGAGTCCCAATTCTAGGCATGAACAAGGTTTTCTACAATTTCAGATACCCATTTGTCTGAAACGGGCTTTGAAACAGTTTCCTAGATCTAGGACTAATTCACCCAGAATGGAAAATGTGTCCTAGTAGGAAAAATTTCTAGCATCAACAGCATTCCAAAAGTCATTTCCAGTCTCCATCAAGATCTTAGGTGCACACTTTAAATTTCATCCATTTCGGTTGCAATTTGTATTCATTTTTAGGTGTTTCTACATATGAAAATATGTTTTCAAATAGGTTGCATTTCATAGGTTTTACATCAATAATTCATTTTCTTTTCGAGGTTATTACATTTAGATCATTACATTTAGTCACTTCTCATTCATATTGCATTAATCTTGTGTGAACCACCTAGGTTTTTGGCCTATCTCTCTTCTTTTAGTTGAAAAACCCTAAGAGCACAAGAGAGTACATAGCACTCAAAAATCTATGGTTCATTTTGGTGAATCCACCTTTAGAATAATTTTATTTTCTGATTCGGAGTCCTTCATCATAGATCTAGCCTCAGATTGACCTTGCATTAGGATTTGCATGGATTAATTTGCATGCTAGGTTTCAAATTTTTCATTTATGAAAAGTGCATTTAGGTTGCATTTTTGGCATCCAAAATCATTAAAAATTTCTAAAATTTTACATTTTCCTCTTAGGTATGCATCTTATAGCCCAACAAACATCAAAATTCATCAAAAAGATTTGAAAATTCTGAAAAAAATTCTCACTGGGACTCATTCACCACCTTGGGCGAATCAGTCATTTTTTCACCCCTAAAACTGCCCTTTACAGAACTCAAAACCCTGTATTTAAGCTTTTGTTTGGTGCCATTACCTAACTGTATCACTTGGATGTGTTTATGTAACATGTATTTCATTAGATCTAGCCTAAATTAGCTCATTTCATGCATGTTTTAAATTTCAAGGTTGCATTCTCATCTTGTTACATAGCATAATCAGTCAATTGTCATCCTTAAAATCTAAAAAATTGCATTCCTCTTTTGTATGTTTGATTTTGCATAGTTAATTTCAAGTTTCTAGAATAATTATTCCATCATTTTTTCATTTCAAAATTCTATAGTTATCATATTTCTTGCTCTTCTTTTAGATCTTATTGCATGTTGTAAAAATGTTTTGTTAGGTGCATATGAATATGAGATTCTTTCCCCCCCCCCCTTTTTTGTCATTGATCCCTCCCCTAGTACCCCTTTTGTGAGTAAGGTTTTTATAGTGAAAGAAACCTTGGATAATCATAACAATTACATTTATTCTTCACCTATTTTCTCTCCCACTTGTGAAGCAAATATTTTAGTGCTAGAAGAACCAATTGATGAGAGTTTTGACAATCTGAGTTGTTTCTCTCATCTTACCTCTCCTATTAGACATAACATTACTAACAGAGAGGACATCACAATAAGTAATCATGATGATCACACAAAATAACAAGATAATGACATCGTAGAGATATTTCTAGACATTACCTTACCTAGTCTCCATAATCATGATAATCATACTTGTTCTTCTCCTAGTATCTCCCCTAGTTTTAAGGAAGATGCTTTGATGTTAGAAAACACAACCAATGAGATTCATGAGAATCTTACTTGTCCCCTTTCACCTAAGCAAGATAATTCCACCATTGATCATTCCCCTACTTTCGATGAAGTCATTTTAGAGGAACCAATCCATGAATGTCAAGAAAAGTTGATTCATAGTTCTCCTAAGAACTCTCCTTCTAGGGAGAATATCATGGTGTTCAAAAATGACAACAATAGTAATGTGTCTTGCTTAGCTCATGATCAAAAGGAAATTCTAGATTTCCCTTTAATATATATACATCAAACCAAGACCACTAAGGTTATGAATGTGCAAGTGTCCATTAGATCCCCCTTGATCAATGGACCTCATACCTACCCCATAGCACATCCTAAGAACCCTCTAATTATCTACCCACCTTCACATAAACAAAAATCTCAACACCAACCTAAACTCATCCTTTATCCACCATCATAGAAACCTCACACTCACAACAAACCTAAACTTATCCTTTACCCACCTCAGACTAATGTGTTACAACAACCAAGTCATAATACCATTGCTTATACATACAACACTAGAAACAATCCAAAACCACAACAACCCACTCCAACACCATTACCTTTGCCTAGTCCTCCTTGATTAACTCCTATGGAGTATGATCTTGTTGAACAACTTAAAAATACTCCTACAAAAATATCAAATTGGGACCTTCTTCAAAATTCACCAACCTATCACACTATACTCCAAACAACCTTACAGAAAATTCCTATCCCTTCTAATGCACAACCGAATGACATAGCAACCCTCATTCAAGGATTGAATGCTGACGTCATTTTCCACCAAAGTGAACTCCCCCCTTTGGAAATGTAAAACCAAAATGAAGCTTTCATAATCATGTCTCAATACAAAAGAATAGGAATAAAGCGAACCCTTGTTGAAAATGGCTCATCCCTTAATGTGTGTAGTGGAAATATTTTGGATAGTCTACATGTGGATAAATTAGAAATTCAACCTAATTCCTTGTCTATCCCAGGATTTGACAATATAGGCAACCAACCACTTGGTGTGATAACTTTTCCTCTTATAATTGGGGAGGTTACATTGGATACACCATTTCATGTTATGCCTAACAATCTTTCCTATAATCTCATTTTAGACAGACCATGGATTCATGCAATGAATAGCATGCCTTCTACTCTTCATTGTAAAATGAAATACATCTACAACAACAAAGTATACACCCTTGACGTTGATCCTAAACCTTATAATGTCTTACAACTAGAGAAAAAAAAGATAATCCCTTAAACACATCAACATCAAGCATAAAAGTGGAACCCATTCAACAAATAGACAAACAACAACATATTGAACAAGTTACCAAGCTATTAGAAGATGATTGGGGTTCCTTAGATTTCGAACATGAATTCATAGGAGAATAAAAAATCATCAACAAAGATTCCAATAAGGGAAAAGAAACAACAGTAATGTAAACACAAAATTTGGATGACCTTACGAAAGCATCCTTCTCAACCACTTCAAATAAAGTGCATTACACAAAAAACATTGAAGAATTTAATCAGAAACAACCATCTAATCCAAAAATAATGACTCTAGACATGCAAAATTAGCATCATGCATTTAATTAATTCATATTCATTAAATCCATTCATCAAATAAATCAAGTGTATTTGATTTATCTCTAAGGTCATCCATTAAAATTGAATAAATTAGCTTTATTTAATTTAATCCTATCATTATCCCTCTTTGATTAAATAAATATAACCTTTATTTAATTAAATCTAAAATCATCTTTCATCTCCCTTTGATTTAGTTTAATCCTTAAATCTAAGTAAAATAGGTGAAATCACCTAATCCCTCACTAAATTAATCTAATCGTGATTAATTTAATCTAATGCATGTCACATTCTCTAGATTTTCCCACTTGCACAAATAAATCAATTAATTCATTTACTAAATCCTCATTTTCCCTCAACAAGCCATCTTTAGAGAATATTCCCTCAAGTTTGAATTCAAAAACAAGTTGACTTGTCCCTTCCAACATGGCATTAATTCCCCTCTTACATGTCCCCCACTTGGCATTTAAGTCCCATTTTCTCTCTCCAACAAGCCAAATTTGAAATTTGAAAAGGCCAACTAATCTCATATATTGGCACAATGAAAAAAACTTGTGCATCCTCCCTCCACTCAAATTTGGACAAGTGGCTCCTTCCTATTGGCTAAATCTTTGTCCCACATTCACCCATTTTGCTTCTTCTCTCATCAAAATCTTCTATAAATGGAGAGGCTATCCTTCATTCTTGGCATCCACAATTTATGCAAAGTTACTCTCTTCACATTGATAGCTGATTTTGTCCACTCCATCTTCATGGTACTTCATCATTTGCTTGTCAAGGGTTGGGAAAGGGTTACTTTCCACAAAAAAGTGACACCAATCCACTATGGAATAGGTGTGCATTATGTTTCTTTCATGCTTCTAATTAGTTTGTTTTGTTATCTTATTTGAAAGGCATTATGCATTATTTCATAGGAGCATTTAACAAGTTTGCATAAACTAACCTTTGTCATGAAGTTTAGATTGTGTGCAAATTTGTAGGGTGCTGACATATGGCACTAGAAGGAGGGAATTTATCATTTATTTCATGCATTGGATAGAAATATGTTCTTTGTTTTCATTCATGCTTTGTCTTTGTTTCTGTTTACATAAGATTGATTAATGCTTCAAATAGGGATGCAAAGTTTTTTTCTCTGTTCAAATAAACTTTAAGCATTGTGCTCCCTATCAAATCTTTGTTTCTAGAAGCTGAAAAATACACGATCTATTCGTGGATAGTTAAAGTATTACTCCAAATGCTACATTTTTTAATGAGACCTTATTATTTTATATAAGTATGAAATAGGTAAACTCTAGTGTTTCAAAATCAATAGACATATGGAATAAGCTAACAAGTCTTACAAAGTCTTACAAAGTTGATCAAAAGAAATTAATTTGTTTGTTCTAAATAATGGTCAGTCATTAAGACTCAAATATTTGAAGTCTTTTCCATGCTCCTGCAATACCCACAAACCTTCCTCTCAGTTTTCCTTACCAAACAATTCAGAAGAAAGTGAAAATATCTAGTTATTTATGCCCTACTGGGGGAAGAGTTGTAAATGGCACAACAAGAATGCAATGTATCCACTTTCCTTTAACATATCTCTGGGCTCTATATTTCTATTGATTTGGATAATAATTCATTTCCCATGCCTCCACATTTTGCTCACAGGCAGGTAGGATGTGGAAAAGGCCGAGGAATCTATTTTTTTACATTGGTGCAATAAGAAAAGCCTTTAAAGGAGCCTTAAAGGCTATGGAATCTGGATTTTTTATGTTAGATAAATTATAGTTGCTTGAAAATTAACATGATTTTAAGGCTACACCTACCAAATGGATCTGCTTGAATGTATTCAAAACACTTTATTTGTTGTTTCTGTTGTAAGTGCATTTATTCCAACAAAGTTAGATTGATGGGATCTCTATTTTTTTTTCAAAACATATATGCCTATCTCTAGAATATTTGTTGTGTGATGAGTAGATGGAAGGAGTAAATGCTAGCATTCCAATACATTTTTAGGTGGCCACCACAACATTTATCATCTCATGGCTATAACAAATTGAAGCATAGGGCATTATTGTACTTATCTCACAATCATTGTAGGCCATGAGACCACATCTCTAAGGCATTCTATCACTTAATTTTTGTGTCTTGTATATGTTGTCGCACTTGCATATAGCTTATCAGAGTTGTTTTTATCATTGTGCTTCTTAAAGAAGGTATATTACAATATTTTGTGCTTAACATAGAACCCCTCTAATTCTAGAAAGTCTGGTTAGAAGTGATGTCATGTATGAACTAAAATGTCAATCAGATATTAATGAAAGAAAAAAAAAAGGTAGCTTGCATTGAATAGAGAAACTAATAAATAGTAGCCTTTACATACCTTGACTAGAAAACAAAGATACATGCCCTGTTAGTATTTATATATCTCTCCAAGAAAAGATTTCAAACAACGCCAATCTACTAGTTATCATTTTGAATTTGATGCGGTGCATGGTAGGAAATAATGCATGATTTGATTGATACTAGTATGCATTTACTCCTGCTAATTACCTTTGAAACTTGCCAGCATGTATTAATGTCCCACCTAGATCATATTTAATGGAACATGGGAGTATATGAGTGATATTTTTATTAGCATTCAAGGAATTCCTTTCCTCCAAACACATCCCCAACTATCCTCCATAATCCCAATGAGTTAAGAGTGGAGCCTGGATGAGTTAAGAGTATGGGGAGTATGAACAAATGAGTGCGTTTATACTGAGAATAGTGGTTGTTGTGCCATGAGGAAATTTTATTGCATTCTTCCAATGCTTGCTTGTCCAAAAATATAAATATGCCATTCTCTAAATTCTAACATCAGGCATCAACATTTTTAAAGCCTTATTTCTATATTAAATCGGCTAGGCAAGGATTCAAGATATGCTTTGAGGGTGTGATTTTTGCTTCCAATTTAAAGATCTAGAACTATGTCTTTATTAAATTCCAATTTTTTAATTTCATCATTGTTTTTTGGCATCGCTCATTTAAGATCTTTTGCAAGCTAAGCTAATAAGAATAAAATCTTTACTAACATGAACTTAATCATTACTTCTTAAAGATTTCTATTATTCCTAGAATTCAAAATTGAAAAGTGCTAGTGAAAAGTCAGTGTTTTGAATTATTGACTACAAATCATGATCTTTAAAGAAGCTTTTCACACATGATCTTAACTTGTTGGGATTAAATCATTGGCAAAAGACACTTTTACCTTTGTTAGAAAACTGTCTAGTTTTGACTAATATGTGCTTTAAAGTCTAAGGAAAGTAGAGTCTTATTAATGTCTTTTTTCAAAATCATTAGTCTTTTCATTTAAAATCATTCTATTGTTTGTGGTTTATGCTTAAGATTAGTTTAATTAATAACTTTACCTTCACATGGTTTGTCTTCTTTATCTTGTAGGGATTTCGTTTGCACAAGGAGTTTACAAGAGGAGATCTTTGGAGAAACTTGGAGATAAATTAGGCATTAAATTTGGAGTTGATAAAGAATTTTTTAATGCTTGGAGATTTTTTCTTATGCTTTAATTTTCTATTTTAGACTAACTCACTTATTTTTTGACTTGTTTTTGCAAGAGGAGATCTTTGAAGAAACTTTGAGATAAATTAAGCATTAAATTTGGAGTTGATAAAGCATTTTTTAATGCTTGGAGATTCTGTCTTATGCTTTAATTTCATGTTTTAGAGTAACTCACTTGTTTTTGGGCTTTAAAATGAACATTACAAAATCTTTCAAATTTCATTGCAAGGGGGTTAAAATAAACTTTAGGAAAATTGACTAGATTTTGTTTCAGGTTAACAATTGAACAAGACAACTTTCAAATCTCATTTTGGTGCTTTAAAACGAATGAAAAATCATTGCTTTGTGGACTTAAAAATGAACATGTGCAACTTTGTTTTTGTGATTACTTACTCAAACTAACACCATCAAAAATATGTATGCACTTCTCTCATGCCTCATTGAAATCTTGAGAATCAAAAGGCTTTTTTATGGTCTTAGGGTGGGATAAAGTGATCACCTCCACATTTCATTTTTGGATTAAAATTGAAAAAAAAACTTTGTGAGTGTGATTAGACCTATTGCATGTGTTCTCTCTTTGTTTCTAAATGAAGGTTGATCAAACTATGAATAATTTTGCTTGCTTTTTTTTTTTTATCTTAGAGGGCCTACCTTGGGGAAAAACTAGTCACCCAAGGAAATGACTCAACTGGTAACACTCTAAACCCAAGAGTATTTCTAGCCAGGATATTCATGCGGTTTACTCCTTCAAGAAGGGAAACAATGGTCTCTCACCACGTTGGTTCAACTCCTATGGAAATAAAGTTTGAATTAAAACCCTTGTTGTAGAAAGGCCAAAATCCCTATCTATTTGTTGGTGCAAGAATGGTCATTCTGAAGCCGCCCAACACTTTTACGGTCTTTAGTAGAAATGGAAATCATGCCATGGGAGTTTCATGGGTGTTGATGCTTGGCTGCCCCATATAAGTGAGTGTCATGGAGGGGAGTCAGTGGGGTCAAGCATCTAACCATTCACTAAAGATAAGTGTAGCTGGACTTGTCCAAGTGGGGACTCAACAAATATAGTCTTTCATAACCATAGGATTATGCTTATTCTTGGTTACAAAATTCTTTGCTTGTTCGAAAACATTTGGAGAAAAACATTTAACATCGTCATCAAAATTTCAAACCCTTTAGGAGGCAAATAGAATTGACCAAATTCATGTGTTATTGCTTTCCCTTGGGATTTTATCATTAGAGGTTTCTAAACACTTGGACTTACATTTTAATTTTCCTACTAAAGTTAAACAATAGGAAACCCTTGCCTTGAATTCATCAAAATTCTACATAACATACTTTGTGGGATTCAAAGAAATTGAGACATTGGACATCTAGTTTGAAAACCTAATCAAAAATGTGTTTGTGGTAAAACAAAATCACTAAGCAAAGAGAGAAAAATTGGCACTCACACATGTGTTAATTCCTCATGATTTCCAAGAAATTAAAAATCCTAAAACAAAATTCCTTGAGCCAAAGTTCAAAATTTAGGAGTCACACTCAATAGGTCATCAAGAAATACATTAGGAAGTGCAATCAAAAGCAACATATCAAAATAAGCAAAAAATTCACAAGGTTCTATAAACTCATTCCTTTGAACAATCCAGAAATGTATGCTTAGTTTGAACCACTTCTTAGTTATAGAGGTCCTTAGAAGTATCATATGTTCTTCAATACCAAGGTCTAGTAAACAAGTGTCTTTTTAGGTACATCCTATGATCAAAATCAAAACTTCCATCCATCTCCCAAACATCAAAACCAAAATAATCTCATCATCAACTCTTCAAAAGTATTGGAAAAATTCTTCATGTTAAACTTTGGGAAAATCATTTGAAATCAATCCAAAATCACCTTGTTTGATTGAATGTGTGTAGATGCATCCTTCTCCACATATTTGATCGAATTGTCAAAAATTGTGAACAAATTCATCCCTTGATAACATCCAACATCTTGGGATTTAGGAGTTCATTATCAAAATCATCTTGTTTGGATAGGAGTGTTTAGATGAATCCTTCTTCTCACACCTAGAAAAATTAGCATCTTGTGAATGATTTAACTCTAGGACAACATCCAACCTCTTAGAGTTTATGATTCCACCAAAATCCGAATCCAAAATAAATCAATCCTCAATCAAGTCCTAAAGTTTAACATGACCTTCAAGATTTTCTCAAGAGTTCCAATCATCCATCAAAAATCCATCTTACATCCATATCATTATCACCCTTTGATCCTTAAATCATCCTAAAATTTCTCTTTTGTACCTAAAGATAGATCAATCCAAAGAATTAGAGAATTCACCTTCCACATTATTGAAGATTGATCCCTATTTTATGGTGCAAACCAGGTCACAACACAAGAGGAACATGGAAGCCAACAAAGAAACATCTACTTTGAGTTACATAAGTCAAACTACTCCCAAAATGAATCCCATTAGGTTTGGCAGTCTCATAGTTAACCTTCCTCCATTTTCACAAGACCATCAAGAGGAAGGTGTCCAAATGGAGGATCTTACCAATAATCCCTTTGGAATTTCACATGAGGAAATCACTAAAATAATTCAAAATCTAGAGAATAATAACATTATCAACATCATGATGAGAGTTAATCCCTCACTATACATGATTGAATTAGCAAAGCAAGGGGCTAAAATCCCCTCTAATTTTGATGTTAGCACTACTGTGGAACCATCTTTTGGAGTCATGCCTCCAATATCATCTACCATCCCCATTTCATCTACCCCCTCATTTCAAAGCATCACTCAAAACATCCTGCAAATCACATCATCCATTGCTCCAACGCAGCCCATTGTTAACAAGGGAAGTGCATTTCTCAATACATTGCATACGCATCCTCTCATAAAAAATCATGATTTGGACACAAACACCATCTTGGGACAAACCGTACCCAAAAATATATTGCATATGTATGTCCCTCTCACCTTTCATAATCCAAATGATCCATCATCATCATTCCACACAACACCCCAAACCTCTCTCCCCATAACCTCACAAGGAGAGGGTGACATGTTTGGGCGAGGGGGCATTTTTGACACTACACCATTTCCTCAAGAGATCACATCTCTCACATTTGCACCACTTCCACCATTTCCATCATTATCTAACCCACTCCTTGGCTTGGGGCTTCCACCTTTACCAAATATAATTCAAAATCAAACCAACATCCCAAACATCAATCAAAGCATCACACCAAACTCTCAAAACTTGTCATCGACATTGCAACAACAAATGACAACTACACAAGCAATCACCATATCATCAACCACCCCCCTAACATCTCAAAGCATGGTCTCTCAAGGACCAACCACATTGATCACACCATCTACCAATCAAACCCCAATCACCAGCATGACAAAACCACTCACCACCACAATGGTGTAAGTGCTCTTCTAGGTTTGCTTGCACCAACTAATTAGGCAGACTTCTCTTTGTCTTCACCCAAGAACGCGATAGCCTCAAGGTTATGATTAGGCTTAGGTCATTAACTAAGCCCTAGTTCAACTCTTCCTCAAGAGTCTCACTCCTTGTGCTTAACCTTGCAGGACTTGACACCATTTGAACTTGTAGACTATCTCCTACACTTAGAAGGATCTAAGTGCCAACTTCACTCTCAACCTTGAACTGCTTGTAGGGGTGCTTGATACATTGAAAATATGCCAAACACATCCATTTGATTGCATCTTGGAGGGTCTTCTATTTTCACACTTACCGATTTCAGGAACTTGCATTGGTGAGGCCTAATCCCTTGTAGCCCTTACCAGTCACCTTTTTGCTTTTCTTGCTCAAAACTTCCAAACAACCAAGCAAATAAATTGCACTTTCCAATACCCTTTTGGAACCTTTAAATGATTCATAGGATCTTAGTTCCCTGTGCCCTCCGTACAGTGGTCTCCTATGATCTAGGGTAAATATGGCTAATAGGCCTAATTCCTAGGGTTTTACTGATTACTCATTCAAATCTCCTTCAAATGGATTGGTTGAAACTTTAATCCTTCTATCATACCTAGATATGTCTAATTCCAACCTGGAACCATACTTTTCCCATACTGTACTTCTTTCCCTTGCCTGTTCACATCAATCTTTGACTACCAAACCTCTAACCGGGTAGTATGAACTCGCCTAGGGTTTGGTTTTGAAAGAAAATGCTCGACTCCCTATAACTCCTACTACTAAATATTTACAAATGAGTGGCTCCCCTGTCATATCCATCCAATCTCAAGAAGATCATATGGTTAGAGTTTATGGGGGAGCCATGAAAAGACTGTCTACTCAAAACAGGAACAACAAACCCTCTAGTCCTTAAACTATGAACTGACAACACTATTTGGCTTAAAATAACCCAATCACAAAATGGAAAATGCTTGAAAATACCCTGCAAACACAAATATAAAGCCAAATCAATATATACAATTCACTAGATATCACTGTTTCTTTAAAACACACAGGTAACACAGAAATTGTAGAGCTTTCTCTATTCACATAAAACAAAAACTTGATTACAATGGACTCCCTCCATGCCTTGAATTTTAGCCACACCTTACATAGATGCCTTTTCCCATGATTCAAGGGATGTTGGTCGATCCCACACTCCTAACTTTGAGGGGATACAAAATAACTAAGTTGCATGCAACCTGACAAATGTTGTCATGCAACTTTACAACAACTTTTTGCAACCTATCATTATGTCATGATCCTAAATCTTAGGACCTCTACCTCCTTGATTCTAAGCAACTACCCTCTTAACTACCTCTTGGAATCTTTCTAACAATAAGGATGTGTTTAGAACACATTAAAGGCTCATCATTCCAACATAAGCTATTAAGGCTAGTTAAAGCAAAGATAAACAACAACGATTAAACTAAGGTGACTTTAGTCCTAGTGACTAACTCACCACACACAAGCAAGACCTTCTAAGGTTAAAAAAAAACACACCATCACCCTGACTTGGCTAAGGTCAGGTACAAGCCAAAATTGATAACAAACAAAATGGAGGTTAGCCTAGGTGCTCCTGCACCATCCTCCCCAAAACAAAAGATTTCAATCCACCCTTGGATTGAGTAAGTTGAGATCAATGCCCAACTTCTTGAACTCTGATTCCTTGATCCACACTGCATCAGCATCAGATTGACCATGCCTTTTTACTAGATGTTCTTTGTATTCTTTGGTCCTAGTCCTCTTGTAGACCCTGGTATCCAATATCCTGTTAGCTTGTTTGACTGTAGCAGAAGGCAATTTAAGTTCTTCCACATCTTGGATAACTTCATGGAGGTTTCGATCCATGTCTGGTGGTGGTCCTTTGTAATGAATAGATCTACAATGTTAAAAACAGGGACAATCCACTGTCATCTGGTAGCTGCACCTTGAAAGCATTATTTCCATATTTAGCTAGGATTGGACAGGGACCTATCCTCTTCATCTACAACTTGTGAGGGACTCCTTTCTGCAGTCTAGACTTGTTTAAATGCACCATCACCAAGTCTCCAACTTTGAACTGAACTTCTTTCCTATGCTCATCCACCTTAGTCTTATGTTTCATGGTATTTTCTGCCAATGTCTTTCTGACTGTATCATGAATCTCCTGCATTGCATAGGAAAAATCATCAGCATATCCACTTCCCTTGACTCCATCCTTTAAGTCTCTCAACTCATAGAAACCTCTAGGATGTAATCCATAGACAATTTCAAAGGGACTCTTCCCTGTTGATCTGTTTACAGTGTCATTGTAGGCATACTCAGCTTGTCCAATCAACTAATCTCGTTGTTGACCATACTCCTTGGTCAAGCACCTTAGGAGATTTCCAAGACTTATGTTTACAACTTCAGTCTGACCATCAGTTTGGGGATGGTATGCGGATCCAAAGGATAAATTAGTGCCCAATCTCTGCCAAAGTGTCTTCCAAAAATGGCTCATGAACTTAGTGTCTCTATCTGATACAATGCTGATTGGTAATCCATGAATCCTTACTATCTCTTTGAAGAAGAAAGAAGCTATTTGATTGGCATCATTGGTAGTTTTACATGGCACAAAGTGATCCATCTTGTTGAATCTGTCCACAACCACATAAACACTATCCATACCCTGTCTTGTTTTGGGTAGCCCAACTACAAAATCCATACTCAAGCATTCCCATGGCCTAGTAGGGATAGGAAATGGTTGGTATAGGCCTGCATTTGAAGAAGTACCTTTGGCCTTTTGACACACTATACAACTCTCCACATACCTCCTAACATCTAGATTCATTTTTGGCCAGTAGTAAAATCTTTGAACCAGTTCTTGAGTCTTTGTGATCCCAAAGTGACCACTCAATGCACCATTATGCTTTTCTTGTATCAAATTCTCCCTAATAGAGCCTCTAGGGACACATAACTGATTCCCTTTAAACAAAAGATCACTTTGCAAAGTATATTCAACATATTTACTATGAAAATGATTCTTGTAATCAGCACATACCTTATAAATGTCTGCAAAATCTTCATCATCTGCATATAGATCCTTGAAATGATCTATTCCCATGCTATTCAATTGAATCTCTTGAATGGCGAGGACTCTTCTACTCAAGGCATCTGCCACCTTGTTGAGAACTCCTTTCTTGTGCTTGATATTGAAGGTGTAAGCTTGTAGGTACTCCACCCATTTCATGTGTCTGTGACTCAACTTCTCTTGTGAATTCAAGAAACTAAGTGCTTGGTTGTCTGAATACACTATGAATTCCTTGGGAAGCAAGTAATGCCTCCATTTCCTTAGAGCCTGGACCAATGCATACATCTCAAGGTCATAAGAAGAATACTTCTTCTTGGCTTCACTTAACTTCTCTGAATGAAAAGCCACTGGTCTGCCCTCTTGCCTGAGAACAACTCCAATAGCCACATTTCTTGCATCACACTCTATATTGAATAGCTTCTCAAAGCTTGGTAACAACAAAATAGGTTGGGTAGCTATCTTTTCCTTTAACAACTCAAAAATTTTGTTAGCTTGCTCATTCCATACAAACTTAGTCTTCATTCCTCCTTTAATGGTGTCCAACATAGGAGCACAAATAGCACTAAATTGTCTTATGAACTTCCTATAGTATTGAGCAAGACCATGAAAAATTCTTACCTCTGTTGCTATCTTTGGAGTAGGCCAATTGAGGATGACCTACACTTTGCTACTATCCATTTTCAAGTTGCCATGTGATAGCACAAACCCAAGGTACACCAGCTCTATTTTGATGAATTCACACTTTTCTAAATTGATCATCAACTTCTCCTCCTGCAGCTTCTTGAAAATCAACTCTATTTGTTTGAGGTGCTCTTCTCTTGTTTTGCTATAAATTAGTATATCATCAAGATACACTACTACAAACTTGCCAATGTAGTCTTTGAGGATTTCATTCATGAGTCTCATGAATGTGGAGGGGGCATTAGACAATCCAAATGGCATGACTAGCCACTCATAAAGACCCTCATTGGTTTTGAAGGCTATTTTCCACGCATCTCCTTCATGTATCCTAATTTGGTGATAGCCACTTTTTAAGTCTATCTTGGTATAGTACCTAGCTTCACCTAGACAATCCATGAGGTCTTCAATCCTAGGAATAGGGAACCTATACCTAATGGTTATCTTGTTTATTGCCCTGGAGTTAGTACAAAGCCTCCATTCTCCTCCTTTTTTGGGTGCTAAGACAGTGGGTATTGCACATGGGCTGATGCTCTTCCTAATGAGACCTTGGTCTAAGAGTTCTTGAATCTGCCTAGCTATTTCCTCATTTTGTTAAGGAGTCATCTTGTAAGCTACTTTATTTGGTAAGGTAGCTCCTGGTATCAAGTCTATCCTATGACTTATGGCTCTTTTAGGAGGTAATGCTGCTGGTTGTCCACTACTCACAATGCCTTCATAGGTCTGCAACATTTTCTGTATCTCCTTAGGTAACTCTGGTTTTCCAGCTTCTTTCTCATTGCTTACCTCTCTTGGCCTTAAGATCGCTGCATAGCCAACTCCTTCTCCTTCTTCCAAGGCTTCTAGGAATTCTTTTTCACCAACCATAAGCAATTTAGGAACTGCTGTCTGCACCTCTGTATCTTCTAGCAAAGACTGAATTCTAAAGGTTACCTTATCTTTGTTGAAAGTATAGGAGTTCTTTGCTCCATCATGAACAACTTGGCGATCAAATTTCCATGGTCTACCTAGGAGCAAGTGAAATGCATCCATATGTAATACATCACACAAGACTTTTTCCTTGTACCTACCAATTGAGAACTCCACCCATGCTTGTTCATTCACCAAGACATGTTGACCTTTATTGAGACATGTGACCTTGTAAGGATTGGTGTGGGGTATCCTTGTCAACTTCAGCTTGCTGACTGTCTCCTCTGACACAATATTGTCAGTAGACCCTAAGTCAATGATGACTCTACACACTTTCCCCATCATCTTGCACTTTACCCTAAACAGGGACCTCCTTTGGCTTGGTTCTTCTTTAACTGGCTCCTTGATCAAAGTTCTCCTCATCATTAGGTTCTCACCTTCCTCAGAATTCAATGGTACTTCAGATTATTTATCTACTACAGCTGTCTCATCATGAACCAGGTTAGTTCTCTTATCATTTCCATGAGAGGTACCACCTTTCTTTGGACATCTATAGGCCGGGTGTCCCATTTGATTGCAGTGGTAACATTTCATGTTGGTAAAGTAACTGCCCCTTCCTTGTCCCCCACTCCTTCCTCTAGAGCTAGAGCCTCTTCCTCTACCACCTCTACTAGAGCTTCCTTCTTGCTGATCAGAGTATCTGATTTCTCCTTGAGCCTTTGGTTCTGAATTCCTTCCACCATAGCCACCTCTTTGTCCTCTGCTGTCTTTTCCTTTACCTCTACTTTTGGAGGTTTTCTCTTATTTCTTTTTTCCTTTCTCCTCTATCTTTAAGGCCATTTGATAGCATTGGCGGATGGTTTTGAAGTTCACTAAACTCATATCTTCTTGAATAGACCATTTAAGCACATTCAAGTACCTTGCTAGCTTGATGCTTTCATCTTCAACCACCTTTGATCTGAGGCACAATTTTTGAAACTCCTTGGTGTATGTTTGGACATCCATATCTTTTTTCCTAACGTTATGTCTCCTCCTATGCAATTGGACTTCATAGTCACTAGGTAGATAGGTCTGCCTTATTTTAGTTACCATGCCTCTCCATGTAACTATGGGACCCTTTCCTTCTTTCTCTCTTTTAGCTTGTACAAATTTCCACCATGTGAGAGCTGCACCTCTCAACCTTGACTTGGCCACCTTTACTTTTTGGGACTCTATTATACCATCACATTCAAAGTGATTTTCTATACTCTCAATCCAGTCCACAACTGAATCAGGGTCCATTTGTCCACTACATAGTGGCACTCCTTCCAAAGCTTTGCCACTTAAGGCCTGTAATGCCTTCAAGAAGGGTTCTTCAGTAAGGACATGGTTAGGTTTTGGAGCTTCCTCCTCCAAGTCCTCTTCCTTTTCCTTTGCTTCATGCTCTTCCTTCTATTCTATCTTATCCTTTACTTTGTCTGTTGTTTCATGGACTTCATCCAAGAGCTCCATTCGAGACAACATTTCTCTTAGCAACCGGTTATCCTCCTCTTGCTCTTCTACCTTCTTAGCTAACTTAGCATTAGTCACCATGGTTCTTTCTTCCTCTGGTGTGTTCTCTCCTACTGACTCAGTCGGTTGCAACATCAATCACAAGCCTTGATCAAACGTTGCTCTGATACCAATATGGTGTAAGTGCTCTTCTAGGTTTGCTTGCACCAACTAATTAGGCAAACTTCTCTTTGTCTTCACCCAAGAACCTGATAGCCTCAAGGTTCTGATTAGGCTTAGGTCATTAACTAATCCCTAGTTCAACTCTTCCTCAAGAGTCTCACTCCTTTTGCTTAACCTTGGAGGACTTGACACCATTTGAACTTGTAGACTATCTCCTACACTTAGAAGGATCTAAGTGCCAACTTCACTCTCAACCTTGAACTGCTTGTAGGGGTGCTTGTTACATTGAAAATATGCCAAACACATCCATTTGATTGCATCTTGGAGGGTCTTCTATTTTCACACTTACCGATTTCAAGAACTTGCATTGGTGAGGCCTAATTCCTTGTAGCCCTTACCAATCACCTTTTTTCTTTTCCTGCTCAAAATTTCCAAACAACCTGGCAAATAAATTGCACTTTCCAATACCCTTTTGGAACCTTTAAATGATTCATAGGATCTTAGTTCCCTGTTCCCTCCATACAGTGGTCTCCTATGATCTAGGGTAAACATGGCTAATAGGCCTAATTCCTAGGGTTTTACTGATTACTCATTCAAATCTCCTTCAAATGGATTGGTTGAAACTTCAATCCTTCTATCATACCTAGATATGTCTAATTCCAACCTGGAACTGTACTTTTCCTATACTATACTTCTTTCCTCTGCATGTTCACATCAATCTTTGACTACCAAACCTCTAACCGGGTAGTATGAACTTGCCTAGGGTTTGGTTTTGAAAGCAAATGCTCGATTCCCTATAACTCCTACTGCTAAATATTTACAAATGATTGGCTCCCCTGTCATATCCATCCAATCTCAGGAAGATCCCATGGTTAGAGTTTATGGGGGAGCCATGAAAAGACTGTCTACTCAAAATAGGAACAACAAACCCTCTAGTCCTTAAACTATGAACTCACAACACTATTTGGCTTAAAATAACCCAATCACAAAATGGAAAATGCTTCAAACTACCCTGCAAACACAAATCTAAAGCCAAATCAATATATACAATTCACTAGATATCACTGTTTCTTTAAAACACATGGGTAACACAGAAATTGCAGAGGTTTCTCTATTCACATAAAACAAAAACTTGATTACAATGGACTCCCTCCACGCCTCGCATTTTAGCCACACCTTACATAGATGCCTTTTCCCATGATTCAAGGGATGTTGGTCGATTCCACACTCCTAATTTTGAGGGGATACAAAATAACTAAGTTGCATGCAACCTGACAAATGTTGTCATGCAACTTTACAACAACTTTTTGCAACTTATCATTATGTCATGATCCTAAATCTTAGGACCTCTACCTCCTTGATTCCAAGCAACTACCCTCTTAACTACCTCTTGGCATCTTTCTAACAATAAGGATGTGTTTAGAACACATTAAAGGCTCATCATTCCAACATAAGCTATTAAGGCTAGTTAAAGCAAAGATAAACAACAATGATTAAACTAAGGTGACTTTAGTCCTAGTGACTAACTCACCACACACAAGCAAGACCTTCTAAGGTCCAAAACAAACACACCATCACCCTGACTTGGCTAAGGTCAAGTACAAGCCAAAATTGATAACAAACAAAATGGAGGTTAGCCTAGGTGTTGCTGCACCACACAACAAGCACCATTCCAAACCCACCACCACCTCCGCCACCACCAAGCTCCAACACATCAAGCCAATACAATATGGTGTTGATAGTCGCTTAGCAAGCTACTTATCAAAAGGAATTCCTGCAAGTACAAAAACAACAAGCCATGCAATTAGCTAGTCAACAAGCCGCTCAATTAGCTGCTCAACAAGTTGCTCAAGTGACACAAGTTGCTCAAGCTACCCAAATCACACAACAAACACAATAGGCTACACAAGCCCAAGCCTTATTGCAGCCATAACAACAACAAGCTACTCAAGCAGCTCAAGTTGTGCAAGCTACACAAGCTCAAGCACAAGCCCAAGATCAAGCACACACTCAAGCCAAAGCCCAATATCAATCACAACAAGCACAAGCACAACCGCAATATCTTGAAAAACAACACACAACACAATAACAAGCATATCAAAAAGTGCTAAAGCAATATCAAGAACAATAGGAAGCAACCCAATTAGCAACTCAACAATAAGCACAACAACAAGCTCAACAATAAAAATTTATAGCACAACAGTAACATGACCAACAATAATAATACTTGGCTCAACATAATATACAAACATCATCCATCAACATACCAACCAATCCACCCATCCCACCAATAATCAAACCACCTCATAACACTTTCATCCCACCCCCTAATCCGCAAAATGATGTGACAACACAAATCAGGTTGCTCTCACAACAAGTGCTTGGCCTTCAATTAGGGTGAACCATGAAAACACCCAAGAACTTGTGTCCTTATCCATTCGATAGAAGCCTTGTAATGAAACCATTCATAAAGGTATTTGAGATCCCTAAATTTGATAAGTATCATGGGACGGGAAACCCTGAAGATCATATCAGGGAATTCTAGGTTCATTGCATGGAAGTTGTGTATGATGATACTTATCTAATGTGGCTATTTCCTAGGAGTTTGGCTGGCCATGCCATGGAATGGTTCTCTCACCTACCTACAGGCATAAAAAAATTCCAAGAAATCATAGACGCATTCATCAAAAATAATGCATGCAATATCGCCATGGATGTTAGTCTAGAAGAAATCTTAGCTCTAAAATAAGGTAAGAATGAATCATTTTCTTCATTCCTACACTGATGGCAATCCAAAGCCAATCAGAGTAAATGGGTCATGCCTGAGGAACAAGTGTGCACTATCATATCCAACCTTGAAAACCTCTTATCATTCCATCTCAAGGTCCAAGGGATCACCACATATGACCAATTGATTTCCAAGGTGGTCAGCATTGAACGATCCCTTATGACACAACCTGGAGGATCAACTTCATATCCTAAATAGTAGAATAATTTCCCACCCACCAATTACAATGAAAAACCTCACACATGGGAAAGAAAAAAAATATTACCAATGATGGTGTCATTGATGCCAAAGTTGTCATTAGTGCCCCTTGGAAAAATACACATGCATCAGAACAACAAAACTAAAACCATCAAGCAAACATAACAACACATCAAATAAACAATCAAGTGATCAATAACATCAATGATCAAAGGGGACCACCCCAGCAAAACAAGAATTCCATCAAGTGAAAGTACACCACTCTTTGGGGACCACTTGAAGTCATCATGAAGAAACTAATAAACGAAAACCTCATCAAGATTCCCACCTATGAGAACTACCAAGAACCAAATGTTAAACCTCCTTGGTACAACAAAAATCAGCTCTGCAACTTCCACAAAATCAAAGGACACACCACTAACAATTGAATGAGGTTAAAGAACATATTCGAAGACCTCATTAATCAAAGAATCATAAATGTGGAATAGCCAACAGGAAACCAAAACCTCAAAATATACATGAATCCGATGCCTAACCATAATAATAAAGGGAATGATAAAACTGATAAGGGGAAGGGCACCTTAAAAAATGTGAATCATGTGTATGAAATTGTCATCACTTCCCTAGATGAACACTGTGCATTAATCACTATCAAAGGAGCTCAAGTTGATTGTGGAGTCACCACAAGAGGCATAAAAGTTACTATCACAGGATCATCTCAACCAAACAAAACTTTCATGTCCAATTCAAGATTTGTTCCCAATGGTTACAATGTCCTTGATCAGCTAAAAATAAAACCAACATAAATCTCCATCATGGAGTTATTAAAAATATCATCCTCCCACAAGAAAATTCTTGAAGAAGCATTTGCTTCATCTAGTATCCCCACAGATCTTGATGCATAACAATTCCAAGCTATGGTCGGAAACATCATTACCCCGAATCTCCTTACATTCTTTGACCAAGATTTTCCTGCTCAACCATCTCATAATTGTCCACTCCATTTAGAGGTCCTAGTGCAAAAAAGTAAAGTCAAGTGATTCTTGGTGGATGAAGGTGTAGGCTTGAATATTTATTCCCTCAAGCTCATTAAGCAGTTAAAAATCTCAAAGGATTTCATCAACAAAGGAAAAGGTATTACAATCAGAGCATATGATGATCAGGAAAGAGTGTCCCAATGCACAATCAGAATTCCTATTCAAGTAGGGCCAACTATCATGGAAGCCACCTATCAGGCCTTGGATATCAACTTTCCTTATAACATTCTCCTAGAACATCCATGGATTCATAAAATGCAAGTAGTAGCATCAAATTTCCATCAATGTGTGAAATTTACATATGAAAGACAAGAGGTCACCATCCATGGAGATCCTAAACCATTCTCCTACTGCAAGAACCTTGAGGAAAAATACTACAAAATCCCTCAAGTGCCTAAAAATGATGAAGGCCTATCAACATCGTACATTGATCTAGCTACTCTCGCTTCCACTTCTACGATAGAGACAACCACCACTCCTACCATCCCCACCATCTTTGATATCAAAGTCATCATCCAAGATAATGGTTGTAGAGACTACACAATTCCCAAAAATGCTTTTGTGGTAGGAGAGTTACCACAATCTTCTAGATCATGAGGACACCTGCAATCAAATGAAGCCTCCACATCTCAAACATCCCTTGAAGAATATCCCAACTTCAAAAATTGGGGAGATCTCAACCGAGAAATCATTGAGGAGGACCCATCTCATATCCTATACTAGATAATAGACTAGCAACCAATCTAATGGATGATAGAAGCAAAGGTTTGTAAATGATGCTCGCAATGGGCTATGACAGAAACTAGAGACTTGGGAAAAACAACAATGAGCTTATAATACCTATCATTGAAGAGACGTGAATGATAAATCTTGGCTTTGGATGTACCCCTCCAATTATAACCATTAGTGGCTGAAGTCCTCCAGTTAGAAAGGTCAATAATCCTCCTCAGCAATCCATAGCTAAACTTTGCTTACCCGTATCTATAGCTCGAGTCATAGACAATTTCACATTTGACATAATTGACGTCTATAGTAGTAGTGATGATGAGGATGCCATAACCCACCTACCTAGGGTCCTTGAGGATACCACCCTTCTCATGATTAGCACCTTATCCTTTGAGTCAGACCATCAAAATCATGAAATCTACCTAGTTTACCCCCAACTCATCGATTATGACGAAGGACCACCAATTCTTGGCACATTCAAAAATGACAAGGAACTCTTAGAATTCATGGGACTACAAGATAATATTCTATGTTGGGATCACAAAGTAGGATTCATCATTGAGCTAGATACAAATGCATACTATGGGGAAACGATTGAATCCCTCAGTTATAAAAGTGAAAAATTGAGAATAATGTCTAGGTCCTTGAGTGAAAACCACACTGTGGCACTCTCTGACCCAAAAAAAGTAAAAAGAAAGGATGCATCCAATAGTGACAACCTCTCTGAGGTGCCTGAGGATGGGGGATTCAATCTTCTTTTCAGAGCTCTCCATTAGGAAAAATTAGTGGTCCTAGCAGAAAAATGCAATCTAGTAAATCTAGGAATAAAGGAGACACCGTACATCACATTCTATGCGAAATAATTACTATCAAAAGAACAAGAACTCCTAGTAGCCTTCTTGAGAGAGAGACAAGTTAACCTTGCATGGAGCTATGCAGACATGCCTAGCCTTGATCCAGAAATTGTGGTTCATCACCTAGCAGTATATTCTAAAGTAAATCATGTCTGACAAAAACTCAAGAAAATGCACCCGTAGATCACCTTACTAGTTAAAATGGAACTAAAGAAGCTATTAGACACAGGATTCATTCAACCAACATACTATCTAGAATGGGTGTCAAACTTGGTTCCCATCTCAAAACCTAATGGGGGCATCAGAATTTGCACAGATTTTAGGGACTTAAACAAAGCATGTCCAAAAGACAATTTCCCATTGCCTAACATTGACAAGATTGTATACATGACGGCGAGGCAATTCTTTCCTTGATGGATAGTTTCTTTGGATACAACCAAATAATGATTGCTAAAGAAGACTAACAAAAAATGTCCTTCACTTGTCCATGGGGGACTTACTAGTGGAATATGATGCCATTCGGCTTAAAGAATGCAAGAACAACATACCAAAGAGCCATGACATTAATCTTCCATGACATGGTCCATAAAACTATCAAAGACTATGTCGATGACATACTAGCCAAATCTAGAAAGAGGAAGGATCACATAGCAACCTTAAGTGCCAATTTTGAGAGGCTGGAGGAATACAAGGTCCAATTAAATCCAAAGAAATGCATCTTTGGCGTACAATTAAGAAAGTTTCTAGGATACATATTATCAATGAGAGGTATTGAGGTATACCTTACTAATTTAAAAGCAATCCTTGAGATGGAGGCACCCAAAAAATTGAAATAATTAAGAGGTATCCAAGGCTAGATTCAATCCATCTGAAGATTCATAGCACAACTGGTAGATAAAAAAAATCCATATTCTCACCTACTTCACAAGGGAGTAGCATACAAGTGGGATAACAAGTGTGAAGAATCCTTTACTAAGATCAAAGAATATCTGCTTACACCACTAGTCCTCATGCCATTGATCCTAAAAAAGCCATTAATTCTCTATGTGTCAATAACAACAATAGCCCTTGGAGCTCTTCTAGCTCAACATGATGAATATGGAAAAAAAAGGGCCATATATTACATTAGCCACACAATGGTTGGGTATGAGTTAAATTACTCATTCATTGAGAAAGCATGTCTAGCAGTAGTGTTTGCATCACAAAAATTTAGACACTAAATGTTGGCGCATAAAGTCAAACTCATCGCCAAAATTGATCCCCTCAAGTACTTACTATCAAAGGCGATGCTCACTGGAAGAATGGGAAAATTGGTCATGATACTATCAAAGTATGACATTGAATATGTAGAACAGAAAGCAATAAAAGGCCAAGTCATCGCAGTTCAGCTTGCAAAAGCACCAATCTATTTAGAGAATCCTCTCATCTCAGAGTTTCCAGACGAATTCGTCTTCAATCTCAACATAGCCAACCACTGTAAACTTTACTTTGATGTCTCATATACACAACATGGATCAGGATCCAGTGTCTTCTTTATCACCCCACAGGGGGACTGCATACCTAGATCATATAAATTGGCATTCTCCTGCACCAACAACATTGAAGAATATGAGGCTTTAACCATAGGTCTGAGAATAGCAGTGCAGTGGCACATCATGGCCCTCAGAGTATACAAAGACTCTCAGCTAATAATAAACCAATTGAATGGTGAGTACTAGAATAAGTATGATAAGCTCACTCCATACAAGAAATTGGTGGAGAATCTCAGGGAATCCTTTATCAAGATCACATTTGAGTAGATATCCAGAACCAACAACAGAGTAGAAGATGCCATGGCAACAATTGGATCCCTACTAGACATCCCTCATAATGTCCCAAAATATGAATTCTTGGTAGAGCAGCTTCTCATACCAACATTTGAGGTACCATAATCAGAATTTGTGTGTGAAATTGTTGGTTCTGATGATCTCTGGTACCATGAAATTTATACCTACCTATGAATAGGTGTCCTACCTACTAACTTACCCTCAACCTTAAAATGAACCTTTGTCAAAAAGGCATCCTGATTCATCATCCTAGGAGATACCTTGCATCGTAGGAGCATAGAAGGAACCTTATTACATTGTTTAAACACTGAGGAGGCATTGACCACTTTAATTGAGGTGCATAGCGACATCTGTGGTTCACACTCGAGTGGAATGACCCTAGCCAAGAAATTTTTGAGGATGGGGTATTATTGTCCTACAATGGAAAGAGAAGCACGACTATGTCAAAAGGTGCCTACAATGTCAGCAACATTGGGACCTCATTCATGCTCCAACTCAAGAACTTCATCCCATCATCACACCATGGCCCTTTTCGAAATGGGGACTCAATATCATTGGAAAAATCACTCCCACTTCATCTGATGGCCACAAGTTCATCATAACCTCCAATGAGTAATTTACCAAGTGGTTGGAAGCCATACCCATGACATATATAACCGAGAAGAAAATATCAAATTTCATCATAAACTATCTCGTTTTCCGCTATGGTGTCCCACAAGCCATTATCTCAGATAATGGGACACCATTTAAGAATTAGGATTTCCATGACTTGTGTGAAAAATTCAAAATCCAACATTGCTTCTCCACCCCATACTATCCCCAAGGCAATGGCTAAGAAGAAGCCACAAATAAAACCATTTTAAAGATCCTCAAGAAAGCAGTCAATTGTGTAGGTCATGACTGACATCTGCAGCTCAATCCCACCCTCTGGACCTACCGAACCAACATCTACACACCCACTAGTGCCACCCCCTTCTCACTAGTCTACGAATTTGAAGCAGTGCTCCCCATTGAGATCGAGCTCTTGTCACTAAGAATATCATTACAAAACCTTATCACAGATGAAGAATACTGTGTATCAAGACTGAATGAGCTGGAGCTATTGGATGAGTGGTGTATAGATGCTTTAAATCATTTGCAAGTCTATCAAAATAGACTCAAGAGGAGCTATAACAAGAAAATTAGAAGCAGGACTTTCCAAGTCAGAGAACTAGTACTAAAGGAGAATTAGAAGAACGTACCAAATCCAAACAACAAGGAAAATTTGAACCCAATTGGTTAGGGCCATTTGTTATCCCAACAAGCTATAAGTCAAGGGCATATCAATTATCAACACCTGAAGGGGAACCTCTATAGGAGCCCATGAATAGCTCCCATCTCAAAAAGTTTTATGCCTAATCTTTCAAGGTATAGAACCCAAAAAATAAAAAAATTAGAAAATGTCCTAAAAAAATAGTTACCTTGATGAAAACCTGGAAAACAAGCATTTTGGTGACAACAAAAAAATCAAAAAAGTAAAAAATCCAAAAAAAATTACAAAAATGATTAAAAACAATAAAGAAAAAAATCATCTTCTAGTGAAAACCACTTTGGTGGCACTTTGGACAAGTACCTTGGTGAAAACCTAGAAAATAGGTGTCTTGTGTAAATAAGCACTTTCCATCTACCAGGATCTTTACGGCTTGTTCTCCAACATCCATTGATTACGTTTCCATCATCCATCACATTTGGATCTCCATCCACCCATCCATTTGACATCCGCATCATAGGTTAGTCCTGTGTTTGTATCATGATCCCTCCTAGTACTACTCGACTCATTCCCAAGGTCAATTTTTCATGCCTTTATTGGAGTAGTCTATTGCATCACACTGGGAGCATGTTCTCATCGGATTGGATTCATGTATATTCTTGAGGTCCTAAAACCAAAAAATCCAAAAAATCATAAAACCACAAAATCCATAAACATTCAAAACATATCAAAATCCAAAAATAAGTAAAAAATTCAATCAAAAGGTAAAAAACAGAGTCATCTTATCGAACTACAGGTCTCTGAGCCTTGGACATAGGAAAGGTTGATCTTTGATCATCCCCCAAGACACTCAGGTCAATCCTTTTGGATTCCTTCATAATAAGCTGACATTTCATCATGTATATCTTCAATTGTACATTGGTCAAGTCATCAGTTGAACTACGTGGTCTCTGCGTGTATAACATAGGGAAAGATAATCTATTGATCAGCCCCTGAGGCCCCTAGGATAGGTCCTTAGGTTAGTCTCTTGGTTAAATCTTAGAAAACCCCAAAACATTGGAAAGTCAAAAATCAAAACATTTGAAACATCTCAAAAAATAACAAAAACAACCTCAAAACATTACAAAACTCCAAAAACATCCAAATATTTGAAAAAATCTATCTGTCTCATCTCGCTTTCACCCACAATAACATTAATCATAATAAACGATCTTCATCCTCAACCTTTGGTGGAACAATTAGAAACAAGTCTACTAGGTGAAAAAGTGAAAACTCAAAACGTCAAGTCTCAAGTTTAAGTCAGTACATAAACAAGTTGGTCAACTCTTTGTGTCAATAACCTATCATCTAATCAATCCCATTTCAATCATTTGATAACATCATGTCCTAGGATGTATCCTTCCTACAAAGGGAATTATTTATCACAAGGAACACTTTGGATAAACGAAATGACGTGCTGGCATCCACTAACATGTCCTAGGATGTATCCTTCCTACAATGGGCATTATCTTTTGGCAATATTTTTGGTTCTTATACTTAAAAACACATTCCCTTTTGGTTAGTGGTCTTGAAGAACATCAACTTGTTTGTTTACTTTTTCTTTTTCTTTTGACTTATCAATTTGTGCTCATTCCAATAACCTCTCAATGGTGTCCAAACAAATAGATTTAGAGAGATAGGAATGGGGCAACGATCATTATCTTTTGTATGTTGTGCTTGTTGGACATTCTTGTAATATAACTTAGTGAATACTTTCTTTGTTAGATATGTATATGGAGGGTGTTTTAGGTAGATTGTTGGCTATTGCATTGATAGATTATACCTTTCTGTGTTTTGGTCTAAGATGTTTGAAACTTCTAAAGTGAATCCTAGCAAGGTTTCCATATGTTAGGTGTGAAAAAGAATATTCCTATCTATTTGTCAAGTCAAATTCCATCACACTAAGTGCAATGCCATCCTGGTTCTTTATACCTTGATGCATTGTGCTTATGCGTGTTATCAAAAATAAGGTAAGTGGCCCTTTTAAAATCCTAATTCTTGATAAGAAAACCATCCATTTCTCATCATCTCTCATAAATTATCTTTGTTGGATCCTCTTGTCATCATCTCATTTCTATTTTCTTCCTTTCTGCACTAACATCATGCTAGGATAGTTAATCATCATCACTAGTGCATCCATCCTGCATCCACAAACCATCAGCATTATGCACATCATCTCACATGCATGTTCATCATCATAATATATATATGATAGTCTAATCATCTCATAAAACCATACATTTACATAAAACATTCAATGCATAATCATATAGGCATTATCGCATCATCCATCTCACATGCATCATATCATCATTTAAGTTGTTTTAGAATAATATAGATTGGTTATGCTAAGCATCTTAAAACCATCGCATTTGCATCATTATCATAACCATCCATTTTGAACCTCTTTATTGCGAGATCGACCCTCAAATCGAATATTTTCACTCGATCTCTTGAGGGGGAAATGTACGAGTGTACTTCTTTCCATTGGGGCATCGAAAAAAAAGAAGATTTTTTTTGAATTTTGATCACGGTAAGTTTATTCTTTGAACCAACGCAACAAGTACATTGCTTCAAAGAGGGGAAAAATGCAGACATGCAAAGTTAGCATCATGCATTTAATTAATTCATATTCATCTATTCATCAAGTAAATCAAGTTCATTAAATCCATTCATCAAATAAATCAAGTGTATTTGATTTATCTCTAAGGTCATCTATTTAAATTGAATAAATTAACTTTATTTAATTTAAGCCTATCATTATCCCTATTTTTTTAAATAAATCAAACCTTTATTTAATTAAATATGAAATCATCTTTCATCTCCCTTTGATTTAGTTTAATCCTTAAATCTAAGTCAAATACATCAAATCACCTAATCCCTCACTAAATTAATCTAATTTAATGCATGTCACATTCTCTATATTTCCCCACTTGCACAAATAAATAAATTAATTCATTTATTAAATCCTCATTTTCCTTCAAAAAGACATCTTTGGAGAATATTCCCTCAAGTTTGAATTCAAAAACAAGTTGACTTGTCCCTTCCGACATGGAATTAATTCCCCTCTTACATGTCTCCCACTTGGCATTTAAGTCCCCTTTTCTCCCTCCAACAAGCCAAATTTGAAATTTGAAAAGGCCAACTAATCTCATTTATTGACACATTGACCAAAACTTGCACATCCTCCATCCACTTACATTTGGACAAGTGGCTTCTACCTATTGTCTAAATCTTTGTCCAATATTCACCCATTTTGCTTCTTCTCTCATCAAAATATTCTTTAAATGGAGTGGCGTTCCTTCATTCTTAGCATCCACAATTTATGCGAAGTTACTCTCTTCACATTGAGAGCTAATTTTGTCCACTCCATCTTCAAGGTACTTCATCATTTGCTTGTCAAGGGTTGGGAAAGGGTCAATTTTCACAACAAAGTGACATTAATCCACTATGGAATAGGTGTGCATTATGTTTCTTTCATGCTTCTAATTAGTTTGTTTTTTATCTTATTTGAAAGGAATTATGCATTATTTCATAGGAGCATTTAATGAGTTTGCATAAACTAACCTTTGTCATGAAGTTTAGATTGTGTGCAGATTTGCAGGGTGCTCACAATGAAAAATCTTTATGGATGCGGTTATGAGCTTATGAAACAACTTGGATATAGTGGAAGTTGATGTGGTGCTAACATCCAAGGTATCTATAGCCCTATTGGTCCTATCATGGGTATGTGCAAGATCATCATGGAAAAAACAGGCCCTTAAGTGGCAAAAAATTCAGAAAAATCAGAGTTAGGCAACTTGACGTAAAAATTTGAATAAGTTATCTATATTATTTCAAAAATATGTAAGAATAGAATTTGTAGCAAATTAAATGTAGTTTCTAAACTACTAGGTTTATTTTTTTTTTAAAGAATCTATTTGGTGAAAATTTGAAATTTCAATCTAGTAGTACTTAAATTTCAGGGAAAAAATAAGAAGTGGGTGTCTGTCTGACCACCCTAACCACAATAAAATGATAATATTTTTAGATATAAGTAGAGGACTCATGTCTTGATGTGATGCATATTTTTTAAAAATTTCCAAGTAAATAATTATTATGATTTTTATTTCAACTTTTAAAAAATATAAAAACTTGTATGTCTACCACCTTAACTTGGTCAAAAATTCATGAAATTCAATTTTTATTTTTTTAATCCTGAAGCATAGAATGTGACACATGTTTTGGATTAAAAAAATGTGATACCATTTGAAAGCTATAGATATTTTTTAATCAGCCTATCAATTAGGACTTTTGTCGTAATTTGAATAGAAAATGAATAATAATTACTTGTTAAATTCAAAGTAAAGCATAATTTATATTGGTGGAAAGCTGAGAAAATATCCTTTAAAAACCCTTTTCGTTTCATCAGTTTTGGGTAAAAAAAAGTTGTCAGCCACATACCATCATATTGCCACTTTTTGGCCCATCATGATCCTGCACGTACCCTCACACAAAAAACAACTCATGGTCTTGGTTATTGTCCTATGATAGAAATAGCCAAGCCTTGACTTAAAATCAATAATACCACAAACCATTCCTCTAAACCAACTTTAACTCTAAAGCATCCTGAACTAATTTACACTAGTGGTCTTCATCATTCTCCTTTACAAGCCATTAAACAAACAAATACACCTTCGCTTAATGTCAATGTCATCTCGCAAAACACTAATGAATTGAATTTGTTAGATTTTACACCTTCCGTTAAAGGAGAGAACAAAATCTTGTAATATGTAGAGTATTGTGTAGATGTGACATCTAATACAAAGCAAGATGTATCTTTGAACCAAACCATCAGAATATCTTCTCCCATTGATCAAGAAGGTATTTTTTCAAGACTCCTCCTAGATCACTTGATCTCTCTCCCTCCAAGAACTCAAAACAAATTTTATTACAAAACTTCATTCTACACCTATCAAAGAGTTCATGGGCACTCCACTAATGAATGTAAAGCTCTGAGTTGCAAAATCCAACATCTTAAATAATTTGGTGTTCTTCATTATGTGGGGGCACCTGATCCTTGTTATTGATACTAATTTTCACTCTACCATGCATCTCATCAACCATTTCAGCTCACCCTTGTCCTATACTAAGTAGGGGAAAGGGGTTATGTAGCCTTGACCTTGTATGTCACTTGTAGTTGCTTACTTTTGCTAGTCATTCACCTTTCATGAACATATAAGAGAAAGCTTGGGACATGGACGATGTGCCTTAAGTTGGATCACTTGTGACATACTCCCCTTTTCATGTTGTAGCTTCTTGAAAACATATGACTTGGCATAGAGATTTTTGAGTAAGCTCTCATGTTATCCTTCTTCTACTTTAAAGAAATTTCTCAAAGTACTGGTATTCACAACTACTTTAAATTGGGGGCATACATCACCACTCACATTTCCTTGTGTGATTTCTTTCTTCTTGTGATGCATCCTTTCCTTGGTGGAGTCATTAGGCTTGATTCTCTCCAAGAGCGTGATACTTCTTTTGACACATCCTCTCTTGGAAACATTAAGAACGATGTTCCCTAAGATGAGACCTTGTAAAAATTAAGAAAAATCCCTTTGAACAGTCCTTGCACTATTTTACATTAACAATGTCTATGAGTGTCAATCATACAAAGTTTTTCTTACTTCATAGAGCTCGAAAATCATTTCCTTTGTGGTGCCTTATTAAAGTTATCAGTAGGTATAACTTTGGTATGGTTGAACAAGAAGCCTATTCTAAGGCACAACTTTCCCCATAGCCACCTATGTGTTTGTGAGTACATACCAACCATGAGTGTATATTTCTCACCTTTTGGGTTTTCTCACCCAGTGAACAACTAAGAGTTCTATTGCCCTAGAGTAAGTTTTCATTTTCTTTTTGGACAAATAACCTATATCTGATCCACAACATGTTGGAAAAATGATCGAAGCTTGATCCACCTTATTTTCATTTTTCCTTTCCTTTAGTTCTTTCCATTTCATGATTATGTATCTTGATGGGTTGACTTAGGACCTTAGATCCTAGCGGCTTACAACCTTCTTGATCTTTGTCATTATTTCTCATCTGCATCTATACACTTGGATCTCCCTTGAATTTCTAATTTAGTATGAGTTTGAAGCAAGTTCATCCTCTCACTAAAGTGGAGGCTAAATGTACCATAGAAAAAATGAAAATTGATTGACCTAGGAATAATTGATGATAAATTGGACTTAATAAGGCCTTGATTTGGTGTTGTGAGGTGTTTTTCACATCCACACTAGGTCTTGGACCCTTTTAAATGTATTTATCAATGTCTTGTAAAGGTGTTGAAAAGTGTTGTAAAAGACTTTCACACCTTTCTAGACTTAATGAACCCATATTCCTTAATTCAACATTATAAAATGTGTTTAATAACATTATTACATCAATATAGAAGGCTTGTAAATTAAACTTAATGATAATCTAGTGTTGTAATGTGTCTTACACATTCACATTGGATATTGTGCCATTCTAGGCTGTTTGGACCTCATTTTTGTGTTGTAAAGTGTATTTAATCACACTTCCACATTGAATTATATGTCCCAAGCCCTAATTGACCTTCAAATCATCATTTATAGGCCCCTATTACCCCATATTGTGCATCCCGAAGCATAATTTGATGAAATACCTGACAAAGTCACCATATAAACCTGATTTCCTCAATCCCCAACAACCCAGCTGGAAAATGGATCCCTTTGGGACTAATTCGCCGTTTGTGGTGAATGAGTCCCTACTAGGTGGGACCGATTCACCCAAGGTGGTGAATTAGTCCCATTTGGGTAATTTTTGAGTTTTGAGCAAGAAAAATGGGAATTTAAGTTTATTATTCTTTCATGTCAGCCTTAGGGATCCAATTTATGGGAAAATTTAGAGAATTTCCTATAAAATCAAGTATATAAAACCTAATTCACATCTCTTAACTCATTCACACATCTCTTAGCATTCATTCATCATTTATCTTCTCCCTCAAGTCAAGCAAGCTAGGGTTTCAACATTTCAAGTCATTAACATAACACTTTTCAGACATTCAAGGGCAGAATCTTCATCTTTTACTGCATAAATTAAAGATCAATCATCATGGAAATGTATTAACTCCATTTTTTCATGCTTCATTACATTATTTCTTCATTTTGGTTTAATTACCTACAGATGGGTTTGACCAAGGAAAACCTTGATGCCTTAACATTCAACATTTCTCTCTCTTGTCTTGTATGTTTATAAATTTAGGAATCTTTAAGACTTGGAAATCATTGAAGATCAAAGTTGTAAATTTGTTGAAGACACCTTCCTATTTACCAAGGAAAAATATCAACAAAAAGTCACTTTCATGTTTAGAAATCAGACTTTTAGAGGCAGACACCTGTCAGGAACCAAAGTACAGACCGAAGACTTCAATTTCCACTTTTGGATTCTCAGAAATTCAAAAGTTGAATGATTCACCATGGACGGTGAATGAGTCCCACTTCTAGGCCTAAACATGGTTTTCTATAGTTTTGGATACCCATTTGTTCAAAACAGGCTATGGAACAGTTTCCTAGATCTGGGACTAATTCTCCAAAAATGACGAATGAGTTCCAGTAGGCCAAATGTCTAGCATCAAAAAAATTCCAGAAGTAATTTATAGTCTCCATCAATATCTCAAGTTCACACTTTCAATTTAATCCATGTCTATTGCAATTTGTATTCATTTTTAGGTGTTTTCGCATATCACAATGTGTTTCAAACAAGTTGCATTTCTTAGGTTTTGCATCAATAATTCATTTTCTTTTCTAGGTTATTGCATTTAGTTACTTATCATTCATATTTCATTAATCTTGAGTGAACCACCTAGGTTTTTGGCCTAAATCTCTCTTTTAGGTGAAAAACCCTAAGAGAGCAAGAGAGTACATAACACTCAAAAATCTATGGTTCAGCATCAAATTGTCATGCTGCTAATATGGTAAGCACTTCCTCACAAGTTTGTGTGCATAGTTATCCTTGGTTGGCTAGTAATAACCTTTCCTCAATAGCTTTTTGATGAGGGTAATTCCACTAGAGTGAGAACCACATATTCCCTCATGTACGTCACGTAAAAATAATTGGCTTCTTCTTTATGTAGACATCAAAGGAGTGTTCCATCAAATCCTCTTTGGTATAAGGTATTTCCAAGGTTCGTGAAGTAGGATGATTGGTAGATGAAGATTTTGCATTAGGTATTGGAAAGATTACTTGGAAGGGTTTTTCATGTAGGTACATGTATATGTCTTGATACAATGGGGAATTAGGAAAAAAATGCATACTAATTCTAAATTTGGGATGTCATATGCTAGAATCAATAATTTCTCAACCCATAATTCACATTTATGACTACTATGAGGTATGTCTAAAAGTGGCACAATGGTGGCCATGGCATCTATAGCTTTATTAGTCAAGTGAAAAACATATTCAAATTGGATTTGATAAAAAATTTACTGGTAGTATTTATCATTCTCTTATATAGTAGTTTTTCATCTTTGATTTGTTATTCATCATTGACCTATTTGATAACTACCTGTGAGTCTCTATATACTTGCAGTTCTAAGATTTTCCATTGAGTGACCATTTTCAATCCTATGATTAGTGCTTAATATTTAGCTATATTATTGGTTCATTGGAAGGATATCTAATATGCTTTAGGAATGCAATCAACCTAAGGGGTAGTGAACAATATTCTTGCTCTTGAAGCATTTTGTGTGTAGGAACCATCAAAGTATAATTTTCATTACATTTTCCTAGTTTCATATATAGTATTGCTTTATCCTGAAATTCAGCTAAGTGGATGACTGTCTTATATGGGTGCCTTAGCAAGTTTATCTTCCATTACTTGTTTGTTTATTATTATTTTTATATACATACTAATATTTTAAATCCACTTAGGATTATTACCAATTTTTTCATTCATCTAGTGAGGGAAACTTTACATAGAAATTATTTGATCAAGTCAATTTTGGTAATGATATGTTTTTTAGAATTAAGCATATAGTGCCTTAATTTTTAAGAACTAAAGAGAATAGAAGGCATACTCAATCCATGGGTGCATAGTTAAGCTCATAACCAACTATTTATTGTAACTGATGTAATAGATATATTTTTATGTTATAGTATCATATTGTTATGCTAAACATGCCCCTAATGCTACTATTATTGCTGATATGTATAATAGAACTAATTTTCCTAAAACTGGTGGAATGAGCATAGGAGGTCATTCCAAATATCCTTTAAGCTAATCAAATGCTTTTTGATAGTGATCATTCCATTAAAATAATGTATTTTTGCAAAGAAAGTGAGAAAATGGTTGGAATTTATTTGCCAATTGTGTGATAAAATGGTGAATGGATAAAATCTTTCCTCTAAGAGCACAAAGATATTTTAAATTCTATGGTGGAGATATTTCAACAATATATTTGTCTTTTTCTACATCAACTTTGATGCCTTATCTGGAAGCAATGAAACCCAAGAGCTTTCCATTGGTTAGGCTAAAAATACTTTTTTAGGATTTAATTGTACTTGATATTGATTATGCTGATAAAATATTTTCTCAAGTACTTGAATGTGTTATGCACTTTTATTTTATTTTCCTAGAAGGTCATCCACATAATGTTGGATGATGACATGTAGCATATCATGAAGTATTACTATCATTTCCCGTTGGTAGGTAGATCTTGTATCTTTAATACCAAATGATATCACTTGATAGGAAAAGGTGCCCCATGTAGTGATAAAATTTATTTTTTGTTCATCTTCTAAAGCTATCTAGATTTGGTTATCCTAAAACCCCATCCGTGAGTGATAGAATTACATGCCCTACTATGAGATCAATTATTATGTCAATGTTTGGAAGTGGTAAATCATATTTTGGACATGCTTTGTTGGGGTCTCTAAAATCTATGCAAAATTTGATACCCGTAGTGGTCTTATCAATAGGTACAATTTTGGATACCCACTCAATGTAGTCTATAAGACAAATAAAACTTGCTTTAACTATTATTTTTTTCTAATTTTAATTTTACTAAGATGGCTATGTGTGGATGTATTTTTCCCAGTTTTTTCTTGACTAGTTTTACATAAGCATAAGATACCAAGTGATGTATAACTAGAGTTGGATCTATCCTTGACCTATTAGCATAAGACCACGCAAAATTCTTGGAATATATTTTGAGGAGTTCTATAAAAAATATTTTCTTTCATTTGTGAGAGGATGCTAAGAATGTTTTTCTAGGATCCTCTTTAGTGACCAAGCTAACTGCTTGTACGTCTTCCACTAGTATTTGAGAATTTTCTTGATAATATGGTACTATGGAGGGAAAGCCTATCTCCTCATTCTCTAGCTCCTCAGAGAGTTTTTCACTAGAGGATACATCCTTTGTTTTTACTTTTTTAATTTTATGAGAGTTCCTCATTGAGGTTTTCACTAGGGGACATTAAGTCTTTGTATTTTCTATTTTCATGACTAAGGGAGTTGACTTGTTCTCCAAATTTGGCCTTTTTATTCAAATTGATTTAAAATCCTAATTTGTGATCCCCCAATGGTATATGTAAATAGACACCTATTAATTCTATAATTTCCTCATCATTTTCAAAGCTATCCAAAATAGTGAGTCATTTCTATTCCTAATCGATAACTTTAGGATAATTGAATTGGAGATCTATGGGATTGCAAGGGGTGATAGTGGTTATGTGAATTTATTTGAATAAGGATGTGATATTTTAGGAGTCTTCATATGTATTCTCCTCAATGTTATGTGTTATGAACAATAGCAGAAGTTTTTTGTTTCTTTTTTCTTAGTATACTTAGGCTCTTTAAGCACTAGTTTAGGCAATTTATATACAAGCCCCTAATTTTGAGGTATTTATGTTGGCTTAATAGGTTCCAATATTCCTTATTCCTCTTTTCCAAGATCTCTACTTTGGATCCCATATTTTTGCATATTTATAGACCTTTGGTATAATATTTTGTTAGGATTAAATGTGTTTCTTCATATTTATGAAGCAAAGATTTAATGCCACCTTAGATAGTCTCTTTGTCCAAATATACCCATTTCTTGAAGGTAGTTTCCTATAATTTGAATTTTTCTACCATAATTGTGACTTCAGTCTTTGGTTTCCTATGAGATTTTTGAGATAGTGGGAGTTGGTCAATGGAAAGGGAATTTTGTATTTCATGTCCTTCACATCATTTACCCATAATATTAGCATTGAACTAGGGTATATTTGTGTTAGAGGATATGGAATCTTTGAGTGATGAGTGATTAATATAGGATGATGATAGAGAGGTGGCATTTTTTATTCGATAATGATGTGAATGATGGTAATTTTCTTCAAAAAATTTGAAATATTGAAAGGGATGAGAGTTAGCAAGGAAATGGATTTCCTTACATTGATAAGGGAATTTAATGCATTGGTAAAAGTGGAGGGAATGAATTGCATGGAATGAATCCATGGGAAGCCTAGTAATATATTGCAGGGGTGATCAAGGTCTAAGGTTTGGCATATTGTTTATATAATGACAGAACCAACTTGAATGGACAAATTTCTTATTCCTTTAAAATCATATTCATAATCATCATATGCCTTGATATTATCCTCTTACTAGGGTTTATAGCTCCCTTAGAATCTCCCAACTATCTTATTAACTCTAAAGTGCACAAATTCAATATTGATCCACCATGTATAAGTACATGCTTGATTTTGTGTTTATGGATGTATGCTTCAATTTGTAGGGATTATGAAATTTTATTTCTATAAAAATGGATTTTTTTCCTTTTCCTTGCTTGATTTGGGAATAATTGATGATAAATTGTACTTAATGGCACCTTGGTCTAGTGTTGTGAGGTGTTTTACACATCCACACTAAGGTCTTGGGCCCTTTTTAAGCTAAATTAAACTTAACTTTTCCCTAATTTAATGTTGTAAAATGTATTCATTTACACTTTCACATTAAATTTATGATTCTTGTGAACTAAAGTGGACCTAATCTATTGTTGTAATGTGTTCTACACATTCACATTCAATTTAGGGCCCTTCTAAGCTAAATAGACCCAATTTTGCCTTAATTTAGTGTTGTAAAAAGTATTTATTTACACTTTCACATTGAACTTTAGGCCCTATTGCATTTATGACATTTATATCATCATTAATAAGCCCTTATGACCCCATATTATGCATCCCGATGCATATTTTGATAATTTTTTTTGACAAGATCAACATATAAGCTTAATTTCTTGACTCCCCAACATTCTAGCTAGAAAAATAGCCCCTGTGGGACCCATTTTCCACCTTGGGTGAATGAGTCCCATTTGAGCTATTTTTGAGGTTTGAGTGGGAAAAATTTGGTTTTAAGTTTAAATTTCTCCTACGTCAGCCTTAGGGATCAAATTAACGGTCATTTGAGTGAATTTCCTATATAAAAAAGCTTCCAAATCATTATTTCATCAAGAATTCATGTTATCAAGTTAAGAAAGAAAGAGTTAAGAATTCCAAGACTTTACAACATCATCAAGATAGCATTCAAGATCAATTCTCAGGCATTCAAGGGTAGAATTCTTCATCAATTATTGTAGAAATTCAAGATCCATCATCATTTCAAGCATATCAAGCATGTTTGTGAGCTAGTGTTGTGATGTAGCATTGAATATCCAAGGTCAAGAATTTTTCTACACCTATTTTCAAAGATCAATATCTATATCCTTCATGGCCATTTCATGTTGAGTTGTAGATTTATAAGACATCATTTAAGGCATCATTGTCCATGATTCATGTTCTTTGTTTCTTGTTTCATGGCTTCATTTCATTGTCTCATAATTTGGTTTAATTACCTGAAAGGGGTTTGACCAAGGAAAACCCATATTCCCTAACAATCAACACTTTTATCTCTCTCTCTCTAGGTATGTGTAGGATCATCATGGAAAAAACAGGCCCTTAAGTGGTAAAAATTCAAAAAAATCAGAGTTTGGCAACTTGACATAAAAAATTGAATAAGTTATCTATATTATTTCAAAAATATGTAAGAATAGAATCTATAGAAAATTGAATGTAGTTTCTAAACTACTAGGTTTTTTAAAAAACAAAAGTATATTTGGTGAAAGTTTGAAATTTCAATGCAGTAGTACTTAAATTTCAGGGAAAAAATAAGAAGTTGGTGCCTATCTGACCACGATAACCACAATAAGATGATCATATTTTTTTATAATATTTTAGATATAAGTAGATGACTTGTGTACCGATGTGATGCATATTTTTTTGTAATTTTTTCCAAGTAAATAATTAATTATGAATTTTTTTATTGCAACTTTAAAAAAATATAAAACTCGTATGTCTAACACCTTAACTTGGTCAAAACTTCATGAAATTCAATTCTTTTTTTAATCTTATAGTATGCAAATCATAGAATGTGACACATGTTTTGGATTTAAAAAAATGATACCATTTGAAAGCTATAGATTTTTTTCAATCATCCTATCAATTAGGACTTTAGTCGTAATTCAAATAGAAAATGAATAATAATAATTTATTAAATTCAAAGTAAAGCATAATTTATGTTGGTGGAAAGATGAGAATCTCCTTTAAAAAAACTTTTAATTTCATCAATTTTGGGTTAAAAAAAAGTCGTCAACCACATACCCTACAAACACCCATCATATCGCCAATTTTTGGCTCATCATGATCCTTCACATACACCTCTCTTTGTGTGGTTGTAGATCTAGGTCTCTTGGAGCTTGAAAGATCGTTGAAGATTAGGTTACAAGATTTTTGGAGTTGTCTCCCCATTTGCAAGGTCATATTATTCATTAAAAGTTCATCTACAACCTCGAAATCAGAGTTTTAGATACGTGAACCTGGAGGAACAGATTCAGACATTGAATTTCTAGTAAATACAAACTAGACTCATTCACCACAAGTGGAAAATGAGTCCCACTATAGGTATTTTTTAGAGATCTTTGTAGATTTGGATACCCATTTGCCTGAAACTTTCTCTTGTTCAGAAATCCTGAACTGGGATTGATTCGCCTAGAATGGTGAATGAGTCCCAATAGGCCAAAATTTTAGGATTTGTACAATTTCCAGTCTCTACAAGTTTGTAGGTGCACACATTCTATTCTATAGCTTTCTATTTTGTTCTTATTACATTTCTAGGTCATTTAAATCAAGCTTGCATCATATTAGGGTTCCACATTTCATCTTGTGTGTCATTGTCTTTTCCAAGTCAAAACTTGGTGGTGAACCCCTCATTAAATCATATTCATACCCTAGGACAACCCTATTGCAAGATCTCTTTCTCTTTTTAATTTACATCTCTAGGGTTATCCTTGAGTGGAACATCTTTGAAAGTGGGTGTGAATACATCATCATTCCCCCATTTTCAAAGGCTCCAATTTCATGGAAAAATATTTTTAAGTAAATTCTAGATGGTTAGGGGAGGATAAATTTTCTATCATGACATGTAAATATTTTGTATTTATTTCATTAGGAACTTTGGATTCTCATAAGGTTTTTCCCAAGATGTCTTTATGGGTGAGGGAGGTTTTTAATAATTCCAAGATGGAAATTTGGGTTGGTGTCTTTCCTAGATGGTCCAATATATTATATTGGTTAGATGGTTGGGTGGAGGAATAAAGGATCCTTAGATAGTAACCCTCCCATGGTGTGTGGTGATGGTATAGTTAGAGGCTTTAATGGTGATTGTGGCTATATGCAAGGGAGATTTCTTGATTTCCCCTACAATAGAGTCATGAGATGTTGAGCTTTGAACATAATTGGTGTAAGTGTCCAGGGTACCACCTTGTTGGTTTTAGAGGCTTTGTCATACTTGGGAAAAGGTTCTTGGTAAATACCCAAAATTTGATTTTTCAATTATGCTTGTTGACCTTAAATGACTATTTCTCCTATATCAACTTGAGATCTTAGACATAATTCTTTAATTTCATATATTTCATTGTGGCATGTCCTTTAACTTTGTGGTATTCACAATATATTCATTATCTATACCATACATTATTTGGTTGATTTTTATGAAAGGGCCTAGTCACCAGATATTTTATGAGGTTATCTTGGACTATTTTTTGAAATACTACCTCCATGGACTCACCTAGAGGAGTATATTTTCACTTTGTATTATTTTTTGGTTCAGTTGTCCTTGTGGAATGGTGACTTTATTTTGGAAAAATTATGATTTTGAATTATTTTAGGATGACAATAGTGTTTTTTCTACATTTTGGATGTGCTTAGCATTAGTAACACCATCACTACCAATGTTTTTATTTTTGGCCCAAAATATTTGTTTTTCATGTTTTGATTGTTTTCTTTGGATTCCTTATAAATCTTGACTAAACCTCTAGCTATTAGGGATTTTTAAATAATTACTCACTTATCTATTATTTCATCAAAGAGTTGTCACAATGGGCATGCAAATGAAATCCCATTTTTGAATTTAAATTCTCAACATAGATGGTTAATAACTATTTTTGGGAATATTATGGAAAGATGTTGCCATTGTTGCAAAAAGACCACAAATATCTCACCATTATTTTATTTGGTATTGCACAAATATAGCACATGGTGGTCTCATGTTCAATGTTGTAGGAGGAATGTGTTATAGCCAGATCTTTATAAGTGGTGATAGAACCTTGTGGAAGGTCAATGAACTATTCTAATGTTGACCTACTAAAATTTTAGGGAAAGTATCATAAGATATATGTCGTTAAAGGAGAATTATTGACATGATATATAAAATTCCTTGGCATCTTTCCTAGGATCTCCTTTCCCTTTGTATTTTTCAAATTGTGCCATTCTCAAAGTTTTGAGAGAAAGCCACCCTCTAGATAGATCAACCAAATGGGTGTAAGGACATCTGTCATCAAAAGTGTATGGTTTCATATGGTTTCCTAATTTAATTCTTTGGATCATGCTTCTCATGTCTTGGAGCTCTTGTGAAATGTTGATTGGATTATATGTGTTCATGTATTGGTGATTTATAGGGATGTGTTGGTAGTAGGATGTAGGAGGGATGTTTTGAGGTTGACTATATTGTATATGTTCATAATATATTGGGATATATGTTTTAGGTAGTGGGAGGGTATTTTGTGAAGTATGAATGAGTGAGTTAGATGCTTAGAGTAGGTTAATGAAGTTTGTGGCTTGATTCAAGGGTTGGGTTCATATGGATTATTGTGCACTTGAATGCATTAATTTATATGGCATAGTAACCCTATGTTTTGTAGAGGGGTGTGGTTGAGTTGATTGTAGGATAGAAATGGATGATTGTGTCATAGAATAAGGGGGTTTGATCCCCACAATATTTTTAAGGGGTTAGTAATTATTGGTATTGTGGTATTTGGGGTAGATGTGAGTTGTGTTATGTCAACATTTGGTGGAAAATTGGCTACAATTTAAATTCATTATAAATGGAAATGATCTTGATTCACTGTAATGATTCTTTCTATAATTTCTTGATTTTTCAATATTTTATGTAAATTATTGTGTCCTTAATGAATAATTAGGTTGTTGTACAAGGGTTTTCTCTTCACTTGTAGTAGGTGATGTTGTTTTATTTATGATGTCCTCTATGTGAGGAATTTCCCACACTTAGTTGTTATCCTCCATGAGGTTCTTAGTTTGTGACCTTGTTAAGGGCATACAATCATTGACTTAGTTGACTTTTGGTTTTAATTTTGGTTATTTGGATCTTGTGGAATTTCTCAGGTTGGATGGATGGTGGGTATTGATGTGAGATAATAGTTTGAAAAATATCAAATAATCTTAAGAAAATATAGATACTTTTAATGATTAGGGTATTTATTTTGGATATTTCCTTTCACACTTGAGATACAAAAGTTCTCAAGAAAAATTGGAAGGGGATTTTGGACCTTATTAATTATAATAGGTCAATTGTATCAGATCTAAAGGTTTCCAATGTTTTTTCAAAGAGAAGGATTATTCAATAGATAGCATCACAATCAACAATGGCATCCCTAAGCACAGGCATGATGTTGGTGTCAACCACCTTCCAGAATCACCATCTGCAACAAAAACACCTTCACAATGCACAAGAGAAGCACACACTATTTCACAAAAAATGAGTGAATAAATTGAATTGCGTAAAATACATATTGTATATCCTTTTAAAGGCATGGAAAATGGAATGGGTAAACAACCACTCACTATAGGAAAAACTAACTAGAGTAATTTACCCTAAGTGAAAATTTTAACACACTAACACCCCCCATTAAGTGAAAACTTAGAGAGAATTATTATGCAAAAAATGAAGATGTGATATGGGTCTTGACTACACAACCATGTTAGGTACCCATTCACAACTACAAAAAGATATCTCTCACAACTAGAGAAAAGGAGAAAAACCCTGTGGGAAAAAAACCCCTCTCCAAAAGACAAAAAAAAAAATGATGCATGGATGGAGGACTCAATAACACCCCCCAAGGACTACATACATCATGTATATAAAATAAATGACCCCCCCATAAGAGGGAAAGATTGATACTATATATGCCACACATAATGTTCAATCACCTGCAAAAATGGTAAGTTCCTAAAGAAAAAAAATGATCCAATGTTGAAAAAAAAAATGTCTCCCTTTTGGAAGAAGCAAAACCAAATACAAATGTAGGAGTGATTCCCATTCTAGATAGGAATTGAAAGAAAGAAGCATGAATATGTATGATGATGTCTCTAAAATATACTCATGTGTCACCAAGACCTTGGAAGATTATACCACGAACCAATCAATAACATGCCCAATCACAATAGGAGGTGACAAATAAGGTACCACTAGAAACTGATTTTGAACATTCTCTATAGACTGATATAGAGTGACTATAGTGTAGATAATATCATCGAAAATAAGGTATATACCCTCAAATATTTCTTCCAAGTCATAAATGTAAGATTCCACGAAAAAGGATGAAATGTCTGGAAAATAGGAATCCCAATCAAGAAGACAATGGTAATCATGTTGTAATGAATCACTGAACATGCTCAATGAATCATCAATACAAGATGAATGGTCCTACTGAATAGGGATGATAGTAGCCTCAATCAATGAATCTGATGAAACACTAAAGGTGAAGGTACATCAATTGTCCCTGATGGAGAAGGAGCATCTAAAGAACTCTCATCATCCTCATCTAAAGATTCAAAGTATTGCAAAATTTCAAACTCCTACATAGTAGCATGATCATAGGATATCATGTCTAAGAAATGAAGAGGCACAAGACAATCTGAAATAGGATCATATGGGAATAGTTGAGTTTTAGGATCTCCATGTATTTCCCAAATTTTTATCCAAATAATATGAGGACACTCAAAATTATCAATAGCATTCAAAGTGCATCATCAATATGCATTGCAATAACTCTTAGGACATGATCCCTTTTGCAATTCCATGCAAATTTATTACTATCAATACTAGGAAGGGGAACAATATTATATAAATGTGGAAACAAATGAATCCATTTGAGATGTTTTATGATACCATCACTCCATTTTTTATAGTTTCCCCTTTTCAACATAATCACATCAGGATGAAATGAAAACTCCATAATGAACTATGACAAATATCCAAGAATACAAAGAAATTAACCTTCAACAACAATTAGAAAATCCCATTTATACTACAATGAATCCTTCCCAAAATACTTTAGGAAGCAATAATTCAAAAAAATGCTCAGAATTGAGAATTTTAAAAAAAATGAGAAAAATATGTAACACCTTACTAGTCATTTTGTGGTAGGTTCTGATGCCAAATAAACTAATTGATCACACAAGGAAGATATCCTCCTGTGAGACTTTCTCACAACATTTGAAAGCACTACAATACTATTTAATCCGAAAAAAAGGTACCCATGCTTCCAATGTGGGACAAATGATTTTGCAGTCAAGTTAAAAAACCAATGAATTTGTAACACCCAATGAGAAAAATGGAAACCTTTGGAACCTCTAAAAATGGGGGATTAGTGCTATTTTATGGTTTACGACCTAGAGAACACCCACTTTCAAGCTATTCTATTCAAGGACAACCCTAGAGATCTCAATGCAAAGGAGAAAGAGATCTTGCAATAGGTTTGTCCTAGGGGATGATTATAAACTAATGAAGAGTTCACCACCAAATAAGAGCTAGGAAAGACAAATACAATGCAAGGTAGAATACACGATCTGAAATGCAAAACCCTACTTCAACGGGTATGTGCAAGAACATGATAGGCTAAAAAGTGGAAATATGATGGGTATGTGTAGGGTATGTGGTCGACTACTTTTTTTTAACCCAAAATTGATGAAACAAAAAGGGTTTTTAAAGGATATTTTCAGTTTTCTGCCAATATAAATTATGCTCTATTTTGAATTTAATAAATAATTATTATTCATTTTCTATTTGAATTATGACTAAAGTCCTGATTGATAGGCTGATTGAAAAACATCTATAGCTTTCAAACGGTATCACATTTTTTTAATCAAACATTTGTCACATTCTATGCTTCACATACTATAGGATTAAAATAAATAAAAAATCATGAAGTTTTGACCAATTTAAGGTGGTTAGACATACATTTTTATATTTTTTAAAAGTTGTAATAAAAATTCATAACTAATTATTTACTTGCAAAAAAATGCATCACATCGGACATGAGTCATCTACTTATATCTAAAATCTTATAAAAAAATAACTTCTTATTTTTTCCCTAAAATTTAAGTACTACTGCATTGAAATTTCAAATTTTCACCAAATAGATTTTTTTTTTAATAAACCTAGTAGTTTAGAAACTACATTCAATTTTCTATAGATTCTTTTCCTACATACTTTTGAAATAATATAGATAAATTATTCAAATTTTACATCAAGTTGCCTCTAACTTTTTTTGCCACTTAAGGGTCTATTTTTTCCACATGATGATTCTGCACATACCCTAATGTAAAGTAACACTAAATGACCTAGAAAAGTAAATAAAATAAAATAGAAAGCTACATAAAGGAATATTTGCACCTGGAAATATGGAGATGGCTTCAAGGGGATTTAAAACACTAGAATTTCTACCTTTAATGTTGAGTGGGACTCATTCGCCAAGTTGGGCTAATCAGTCCAAAATATAGGTTTCTGTGCGGGAACAAGAATCTACCAAATGGGTATCTAAATCTACAAAAACCTAATTTTTTGACCAAAACTGGGACTCATTCGCCAGAAGTGGTGAATCACTCCAATTATATTTTTTTGAAACTTCAAGATTTGAATCTACTCTTCTCAGTCTACTCAATCTATTTCTTTAAGTTTCCGGATAGGAATCTTTGTAAATCAACTTGTAGGTTCTCTTCAATGTGAACTCCAAGGCTTGATGACAACTTTATGCATTTTGAAAAATTTCTCCAATCTTTCTCTTCAATGTTTCTTCAATCTAAACATACAAATCACACACTAAAGAGAGGGAAAAATGTTGTTTTGTTAGTGGATAGGGGTTCACCTTGGTCAAACCCCATTTTGGTAATCAAACCTTAAAATAGAATGATATAGAAATGGAGAATCATGAATGAACAAAATATGATGTTGCAACTCACCAAACCTTATCAATAATCTATTGAAAACATGTATGAGATGACTCCAATGGTTGTGGATGTTGAATTTTGCTTGAATATGATGAATCTTGAATGATGTGCTAGCTTGAATCATGAAACCATACATCACAATTGTTAGCTCCAAAAAAAAAATGATGCATGAAGTCCTTGACATGATGCTTCATGATTGAATTCTTCTCTAAAATGCTTGATAATCTCCCCTTCAAGACTCTTGAATGCTCTTATGAACTCAAACTTGCTATAAGGATGAATACTTGAATACTTGGGGTGAAAATTAGTGAAGGAAATTTGTATTTATACTCAATTATGCAAGAATTCCCGAAATTACAAAATTACAATCTGACATCAGATCTAGGAGGATAATATCCCACCAAAAATTTAAATTATTTTGATTTTGGGCCCAATGGGACTCATTCACCCAAGGTGGCGAATGAGTCCCACTAGGCATAATTTTTGGGATCATTTTTAAAAATGCTTAGAAAGGTGTGAAATTAGGTTTGGGACCCAAAAACCTTGGTGGGACTTGTTGATTGTGCCAAGTTGACCCACAACATGTAGGTAAGATACAAGTGAAATAGCTCATGCCTCCTAAAAAAGACAATCAACAATCAAACTGATCACCTCCCAAGGTCTTTGATGCTGGTTCACAATATTGTTGTTTCACGAAGTGGTCAATATGGTTGTAATGTTCAAGGGGCCTACTAGTTTTGAGCTTCTGGATTGTTATAAGATCAAACATATATTTAAACCTACTTTAACCGGTGGTTTTAAAGAAATAGAAAAAGTAGATTAAAGCTTTTAAACTGAGGAGAATGTTGATTTATCCAATTAATCAGACTTGTTACCTTCCAAAGAATTCCTAAACTAAAATTGCAAAATAAAGTTAACTTGTGACTAATACAAAGTTCCATTCATTCATAGTGTAAAATTTAACAGTAGATTACAAATCATCATTTAAAAAAAATATAAGATAAAATTTCATTCCTTGAAAGCTTTCCAAATCAAATAATTAACCCAAGATAAATACCATTTTGGAGCACAATATGAAGTAGATTTAAATCTATCTACTTCCACTGTTAGTAAAATAGATAAACAACATTTACAAATCTAGCAAGATGACCAGTGTATAGAAAATTCATGTATTCGAATTATCTCCATGTATACTAAGAAAATATGGAAGATACATCACCTCCTCCTTCTGAACTTAACTCCTACTCTACTCTCGAGTTTATCTATCTTCTAACCCTAACTTGCTAATTCTTAACCCAAAGAGAAGAATATCAAAAATAAGAAGATCTGGCTCCTTTACAAAGAGGAAAAAGTGCCATATTTATACACGCGCATCAAAAAATGGGTTGGCCCCCTTTTTAGGGTTTACAAAAATGAGTTAGTTTGTAGAATAGGTTAGCCCTAGAAGAGTTAGAACAAAGTCAATGATGCATTAAATGCATATACTCTATTCATGTCAACGAAAGATTGCTCTCAGGCATGGTTTCTAGATATTTTACAACCATCGTCATTAACTTGCAGCTTTCGAGTCTGCCATTAAGACTCCACGTGTTTCATCCTCGACCTCAAAAACTGCTGCCACAGAGCTGCTTTGAATGTTCTAGGGGTATCTCCATTCATGTCCACCTACTCTTGCCAGTGAATGTTGTTGGAAAATGTGTCTCAAACTTACTGATGTGAAACCTCTGAAAAAGAGAAGTCGGTGTAACATTCTTTCTATCTGGCTGACTAGTAGTTGTTTAACCTAGTGGAATGCTTAGGTCATCGAGACCTTGTTGCTATCTTACCGACTAGAGTTATCATAGAGACTTTTCTATTGCTGCAAGTTTTCCTACCTCTCTTTGCCCAGGGAGATCTCTTGGCGATGAGTAGAGTCAAGGAGAAATGTGACCTTTGGAGACTCTTAGCGACGGAGGATCTCTCGCTAATAGTTGTAAGTTATGCCGATAGCATCAGCGGAGGACTTTAGCATTGGGGAGACATGGCTAGTGTCTCACTGACATGTGATTCTACTTAAATGAATTTTGACAGTCTGAAGATCCTATGTGGTATGTGTTCAACCAATCAGAGGAAGCTAAAGGTGAACCGTTTGTGGTTAGACTATTGCAATCATTCCCAAGCTTTCCTTACAAACTCCCCGTCCATCATTAAGACTTGCGCCTTCTCCTTTTTACGCTTTCTTCCTGGCCTAGAACCTTCGTGGGTTGACTTCCTTGAGAAACAAGATCAGATGCTCTCGACATGCTTTAATCTTGCAAAAAAATGCCTTCATTAGTCCTCTAAAGCATAAAAACATCATCATTCATCCTACCTTTCATATATCTTTCATTCAATTATACTTAGCAAAAAGAAACTCAACTCTGGTGGAGGCAGAACCAAATCCGAACCAGAAACATACTTACCTTAAATACCGGTGGGGGTAGAGCCAAAAATGAAATTGGAACCGGGACCAGAGTAGGGCGGGGGTAGAGTTAGAATGGGATGAGGAAATTGAAATTGGTAACAACTCCATATCCCAAATCCTTTCCGAACTTGGCCCTACATAAGAGACCAAACACAAGGAACGAAACACAGAAAAAAATGCAAAATGGGATCAGAGCAAAAACTGATCCTGGGTGAACCACAATGAGTCCAAAGGCGAAACGAAATCCGACCTTGAAACTTTTCAAAGTTTTAGGTTGGGATTCCATCCCAACTCTGACTCCGACAACACACAAAGACGAAAAAAGGGAAACAAAAGGGAAGAAAACACCCCCACGACCAATCGCAAGGAACAAAAGGAAAAACAAATGCGACTGGTGGAACCAGGACCAGAACAAAACTGGAACTTGGAACTTTAGAAAAGTTCCAGAGTTCGATTTTGGTCTGCGTCCCACGCCCGCCAGAAAAAAACAAAGATCTAGCAGAACTAGAATTTGGAACGGAACGGAAACCAGAACTTTGGAAGAAATTTCAAAGTTTGGTTTCAGTTCTAGTTCTGTGTTGGCTAGAATGACAGAAAACAAATGCAGAGAACCTAGGAAACCGGTGGAACCAGAACCAGAACCGAACCGAAAACTAAAACTTTGGAAGAAATTCCAAAGTTCAGTTTTGGTCTCAGTTCCGCGTCCGCCATAACAAAATAGAAAATGCCTAAGTTAGAAAACAAAAGGCCAAAGTAAATAGGACAGAAAAAGGGGGGACCTATTTTAAACAAGTTTAAAGTGGGGTGGTTATGCAAGGCATAACAATTGGTGACTTGGTTAGGAAAATGGTCTAACCATTTTCAAGAAACTGAAGGATTCAGTTACCTAGAACTCCTGGTTTATGGACATCATAATTCAAGTCAAGTCATTTTTAACAACCAAGGTTGATCTAGAATCTCAAATGTAAATCAACACTGGCTACCCCTAAATCTATGTATGTGCTTGACGGTGCATCACCCTTTTACAAAGTTTTCCTCAACTTTTGAACAATAATGTGCAAGATTTGAACTACATGAGTTGATTCCCTTTAGTTGTTGTGCAATGATATCCTGGGCATTGCTTCATTGCCAGTCAAGTGTCCATAGCTTTGATGAAGATACCTCTAGTTTTCTCACAGCATTGCTCTACTACCAGTCAAGCATCCATAGCCCTGGTAGAGATATTAGAATCACCCATTCATATTGATTTTTTTTTTTAGATAGTTCCCTTTTTTTTCTCTCCTCTTGGATTTTCAAACATTTCATTCAATTCTCTCTTAATATGTCAGATGTCTGACATCTGTTCTAGGTTGAAAACTACCATGGACCTCATAACAACATCTGGGGAATCAGATTTTTCACTCAAATCTTACGACACCATTTCCTTAAGACAAATATGCCATTACAAAAGGATATGTTTCTATTTATTTGTGGAAAATTTAGTCATAGTTAATGAAGATTTTTTTCTTTGCACCTTTTTTTCAAGACTTTCCACAAGAATTATTGATAATGGACATAAAACAATGAATTTAGGACAAAATCATCCGACCAGAGAACCTAAAAATATCTAAACCAATTTCTCTCCTAATAACCAAAGTATACTTCATATAGCAACCCCCTTATAACTACATAAGATGAAGGTCCCCACACAAAAAATGAAACAACAAGAAAAATAACAAAAAGAAAAGGCAAGCAAGGAAAACAACAAATGACAAACAAGAAAAACATCAAATTATTTACATATACACAACCCAACAAAAATAACAAACTTTACAGCTCAAAATAATGTTTAAGAAATTGTCCATTGATAGGAAATGGAATAGGCTCTCCTGTTAAACTACTCAGCCAAAAAGCATTTTCTCCTAGGATTTCAGCAATTTGATAGGGACCCAACCAAAGCTTGTCAAATTTTGTTTGATCACCCTTCTTTTCATTAGCTTTATCCCATAGCATCACAAGTTCTGATATTCTGAAAGCCTTGATTTTGTCTCTTTTGTCAAACCAACATTTGACAACAGCCTGGTGTCTAAAGAATTGCTGCAAGGTAGCATCTTTCTGCTCTTCTAATTTCAACAAGCCAGCTAACCTTACTTGAATCCTATCATCACTAGAGTAAAATTTTTGCATAAATTTTAGGAGAAGTATTTGTTAATGAATAGGGAACATGGGCTCTTGGCCATACACTAGCTTAAATGGTGAAGTCTTCAAAGCAGCCTTGATCTTAGTCCTATCTGCCCATAAAACAAATCTTAACTGGGTATGCCAATCCCTAGGATTGTTCTCTAACATTTTTTTAATTACTCCTAGGATATTTTTATTAGTTGATTTTATAATTCCATTTCCTTGCATATAATAGTTTGAAGAATAATTTAAAACAATTTTATGATCATAAGCCCATGAAATGAACTCGACAGAAGAAAAGGCAGGGCCATTGTCACATACTAGTGCAAAGGGTACTCCAAACCTGGTTGTGATGTATTCGGTGAGGAACTTGATTACCACTTCCGTTGTGCTATTCTTGCAAGGTATAGATTTTTTCCATCTTGTTCAGTAATCTGTGGCAGTCAAAATGAATTTGTGTTCTATAAAAGAATTATGATTAATTACCCTAACAAAATCCAGTGCCCATTGGGAAAATGGTCTTACCTCATATAATGGTTGTACAGGCATTGTTGAATTATGCTCCTTTGATGCCAAAGTCTGCCATGTATGACATATTTGAACATGTTGATGTGCATCCCTGAACACATGGGGTCAATAATATCCTAACCTGAGGATTTGATGAGCCAAAGAATCTGTTGATCTATGTCATGTGCCATGTTTACCATGAAATTCAGTGATTGCATGCCTAGCTTCTTGTTGATCAAGGCACCGCAGATAAACTCCCTCAAAATTCTTTATGTATAACAATCCCCTTTGAGCATATAATGGGATATTTTCATTCTCAGTACTCTCCTTTGAGTTGTATTCATTCCCTCTGGGCACCGATTATTGAGCACAAAATAAATAATATCGGTATACCAAGGGTCATTGGAAAAGGACTGTGTTGTGTATTCCTGACAAATAATGTTTTCACCAGCATCCACCATTGATTTAGACAGGCCTTGACCTCGAACAAGTTTCAAAGGGTGAATCTCTAGATCAAACTCTTGCAAAATAGCCATCCATTTCCCCCTTCATTCTCCCAACTCGCTCTGCATAAGTAGAGACTTCACAGCAGCATCAGGAACCACAACAATAATTTGACTTCAGAGGATATAATGTCTGAACTGCTTGACAACTCTAACCAGCGCAAAAGATTGTTTCTCAAGAGGTGGGTACTTGACTTCAACATTCTTAAACAGGGAACTCATGAAGGCAATTGGCCTTTCATCCCCTTCCTCTCTTCGTTGAGTTAGGACAGTTGCACATGAGTGTTCAGAGGCAAAAGAATAAATATAAAATGGCTTCAAGTAGTCAATACTGGTGAGGACTGGTGCCTCTGAAATGGATTGCTTAACCTTAGGAAAAGCATCCTTTGCCTCATTACTCCATTCTATTCTAGCATCTTTCCTCATCATTTCATTCAAAGGTTTAACGATTTCTGCGAAACCTGTGATAAACTTTCTCACAAAGTTGATCTTTCCAAAGAAAGATCTCATCTCCTTCTTACTTCTTGGCATGGTTAACTTTAAAATAGACTCAACTTGGTCTAGATCTATCGATATCCCTCTTTTCGAGATTATGTGTCCCAAAATTTTCCCTTCAGAAACCTCGAATACACACTTTTTAGGATTTAGAGACACCATATCAGATACATCTTTCAAGAACTTTAGCCAAGTCTATAGCATGGTTTAGTCTATCTTTAGATAATACTATCAGGTCATCCATATAAATGATGATACACTTACCAATCAAATCTTTGAACGCTATGTCCATGGCACACTAAAAGGTTGCTCCAGCGTTTACCAGACAAAATGGCATCCTCCTGTAAGTAAATGTTCCCCACTTAGTAGTGAAGGTTGTCTTCATTGTCTTCATAATTAACGATCACCTGATTGTATCTAGAATAGCCATCCAGGAATGACATCATCTACGACCCATTGACAGTTTGCAAGACTTCATCCAGAGAAGGGAGTGGGTAGTTGTATTTTTTAGAAGCTCTATTTAGGTTCCTGAAATCTACACATAGCCTCATCTCTCCATTCTTCTTACAAACTGGAACCAAGTTAGCCTCCCATGTTGAATGTTGTACAAGGAAGATTATTCTTGCAGAAAGCAATTTATGAACTTTAAAGATCAGTGGTTCAATCAGGGCATTGATAGGATGATATTTCTGCCGAAATGGTCTAGCTTCAGGTTTCATAGGGATAGTATGAGTTATCACAGAAGCATCAAATGTTTTTAAATCTTCATATTCCCAAGCTATTGCAGCAATATCCTTCTTCAGTTACCTCAGTATATATCTTTTATAATTGCTTCAAGGCAGGCTTTTCTTGTGTAAACATTTCTTTCAGGGCCAAAATCAGCTAAGTTAACAGTTTCATATTCACCTCCTTTATCTTCAGTTGACACCTTTTCCCGAGCCCTTAGGTCTGAATCAAAAATTCTTTCTAAGGCCACCATTACCTTGGGAATGCTATTACCTTTTAAATTGAGGACCCCCTCTGTATTGTAGTCTTCAGGGTTCTAGTCTCCTTGATCCCTATCAGACTCATCGATGATCTATCCTTCAAAAAAATATGAGCTTGCTAGAAAAGCAAGGATATGTTGATCATTGGCGAAGACTTGAAAGTTCTTGACATTATTGGGAATAGCCGGGGTGGATATAAATTCTATTGAGAATCTCTTAAGCTTGGATCCTTGCATGGGTTCTAGGGTACTTGCGGAAACAACTAATGAATTAGCTATTTGATTCTCCTCTCTAGGAATTAAACTAATCCCAATTTAAGCATCAAAGTCTTCAATTAGGTTCCATACCCAATTTCTATAAGTTGCTAGCCTTTTATTATGACATGTGTACTAGCTGCGTACTTGCCTAAAAATCACTTCCAAATCTCCTTTAACCACCAAGGAAGTGACCCTTTTCTAATGTGCAAACATCGGTCCCCAAGCTAATGCTTCATATTCTTCTATATTGTTAGTGCATCCAAACAACATCATGTAAGAAGCAAAAATTGTTTTCCATTTCGGGTTGGTTAATTCAATTCCAACATCACACCCTGTTTTAGATTTGGATCCATCAAACATGAGGGTCCATAGTTGATCATGAGCTGGGGTTGATTCCTCTGAGTTTGTTGTCGGTGTTTGGATAAGGTGAACCATAGGTGGGGCCACCTAGTCTTTTGCATCAAATATTGGGAATGGGTGTTCAATAGGTTCCTTAGGTGCAATTTTTGATTCCTAGTCAGATACATCATGTAATCCTAGGATATCTTTCTGACAATCACTTGTATCTTTGATTAATCCCTTGGGTTTTGGTATACTTGTGAGTGCAGGGGTATCAAACAAACCTTGTGGTTCTTCATCATAACTACGTTGGTCTGGTATTGAGACCGGGGTAGGTTCAGTTTGAGGAGGGACTTCCTTTGAAGGTTTATTATACCTGGTTAACATTATTGCATTTTTGGCTTTGAATGAGAAGTGATCTGAAGTGGCCTCAAGGTGACTTGGGCAGGTCTCTTTGGTTTGGGAAACATGATTTAAAACACCAATGCAAGCTTGGAAGGTTAGTTCTGAATGATCTTGGTAATGCACCCTGCACCAATTAGGGAGTAGAAGACTCCACAAATCGATATCTTCCCCTAAGACTAGCTAATCCTGTTGCAGCTTCCTGATTAATACCTGTTGGTTTACATTAATCATGGGATCAAGGAATTTTTCTATGACAAGTCTTTAGAGTCAAGAACTGAAAAGGTCATAATTTCCTCTCTTTTATAAACCCCTATCTCAGTTTCAAAATAAGCTACCTCATTAGGATAGTCATACTCAGTGATGATATGTTTGAGGTGAGGTTCACTCTCAATCCAAATCTAGGTAGGAATTCCCCTACATGGTAGCCACATGTGTGAAAAGTCGAGGGAGAGATATCCCCCTATACTCTTCATTAAATATCTACTTAACAACATACCATAAGTCTCAGGAATGTTTGCTACTTGAATATCCATATCGGTTAAAATCCTAGTGTTAGACCCTACTTGCACATGTATATTTCTCAAGTCTCCAACTACATTAACCTTTGATTTATTGAGTTGGATGACCTTCTTGTTTGTTTGGATAGGGTTCAATCCCAATTTCTTGCATACAGAAAATGGCATAACATTGCCAGAAGCCTCTGAGTCTAGCACACAATTATGTAGATTCTTCCCACAAATTCTCAAACTTAAAAGAAATGGTGGGATTTCTACCTAGCTTCTATACAAAGTTACATTCAAGTTTGCAGCAGGTGCCACCTTCGATTTCCCTTTTGATTTATTGGCTTCTTCTAAAGTTTTCAGCACTATCTCTCGTTGAGAAGGGTACCACTTTAGGATGTCAAAGTATGATAAAGAGGTTTTTTGTTTTTGCATCTCAGAAACAATATCAAATTCTATATTATAGATTGCATTACATTTGAAAACACCAGATGAATTACAAGTTTGTTGTGGGAGTTAGGTGGACCTTTTGGTGGAGGAGGGTTGTTATCAGCACCCTGATTCAGAGGCACCATATGGTTAGGTGGTGCTGATGTAGTGAACAGACCCCTATTCTAATTTCTTAAAAAGTGTCCTCCCTTTGTCTAAAAGGCTTCGACATCATACACATATTCCTTTAGTTCATTCTCATTCTACATTGGGAATGAAGGTTCTTCTTCAAAGAGGTCATAAGTCATAGCTGTATCCACTGAGCCACCTCCTTTGTTTGAATTCCCTTGGAACGTTTGGGCATCTACCTATACCATCTTCATGACCTTCTCCATTTTAGGGTAGTTTACCTTGGAATAAGTTGTAGTATCACACAACTTGCACCAGTTAGTCATAAAATTGAGGTCAGCCACATTCGTAACATGTGGCCTGTCCTCATTAGCTTGATAATTGTGAGAAACCCCACCATTATTTGGCCTCTGGTTATATCCTCTATTTGATTTTGACAGCCTTGGTTAGGGGAATTTTGGCCTTGATAATTCCTCTGGCTGTGATTGTAGTTGTTCAGATAATTACCCTGATTGTTATTACTATGATTAGGGTAATTACCTTGGTTCTGAGAGGGGTTTAGTTTAAGCTGAGCCATATCATTTGTGACTTGAGACAGAGTTTTCTTTAAGGTCTCCACCTCGTTTGTGAGTTGAACTGTCTTTTCACTCTCAGCACCCTTAGCAACAAGTGGCTGACCGATGGGATTTGGTATTCTAGCTTGGTTATGATTCCATGTGTACTATGATGAGCTTGTGATTGATGAAAGAAGTAAGGAGCTTTATTGGCAAAGAATGGAATAGGAGATTGAGCCTGCAACTCGGATATAGGTCCATAATGGGAAGGAGACATCCCTGGGACATTATTGAATAAATGGGTTGGGTTAGGCATCTGATACCCCATTAAAGGAAAACCTCCTCCCAGGTTTCCTTGTTGAGAGCTAGTTTGTTGTTGTAGCTTGATGGCTAGATGATAAACTTTAGACAAGGAATCAATATCCATCGGCTGATAAGTCCTTTGTAGGAACAATCCAAGCAAAGGGTCTATAACTCTAAAATATTCCTGAATGGAACTATTCTCAGCAACTAGATAGAGATCCTATAGTCTCCTATACATTCATTGAAACCTGATATTAAACAAGGGTAGCGATTCACATGGCTCCTTCCTAATGGTAGAAAATTGGTGGAGCAAAATGGTTGGATCCACATAAAATCTGAACTGATTGATGAAACAATTCTCCAAATCTCTCCAACTCAGAATAGAACCCTGTGGAAGATTTAGGTACTAGTTGTACACCATATACCCTAAGGAATAAGGGAAAAACCAACAAACTGCATCATGGTGAGCTATCTGGGCTCTGGTACAAGCATCCTTAAAATATTGTATGTGCTCTTCAACACTCCTTGATTCGCCATGAATGTATTTGGGATAGAATCTCTTAGTATTCTTAGGAATATAATGAAATCCTCCAGGAATAGTCCCCAATGGAGAGGGATATTCATAAAAAATTCCATTGGTGGTGGTGGTGGTGGGAGTTGAGCCAGCTGTTGGATGGGCTGAACCAGCTGTAATGGCACTTGAGATGGATTTGGTGGTGGATTGACAGGTATCCACTAGGGTATTGGTGAAAATCCTAGTGGAGTGAGTGGAGCTGACAAGGGTGGTATAATGGTTGCCCCAATCTTGTGAATCTTGTGTCTTGTTGGGGTCTTGAGTTCTACCAAAGGTGGTGGGTTTTTAGCTGATCAAAGAACTCTATGGGACCTTTCTGGTGAGAAAAACCTAATATTATCCAGTTTGCTCTTTTGGGCCCTCCTAGCACCAGATTTGTTGATGGTTCCATGTTGACCCACAACATGTAGGTAAGATAAAAGTGAAATATCTCACCTCTCCTGAAAAAGACAATCAACAATCAAACTGATCACCTCCCAAGGTCTTTGATGTTGGTTCACAACGTTGCTATTTCACAAAGTGGTCAATATGGTTGTAATGTTCAAGGGGCCTCTTTTGAGCTTCTAGATTGTTATAAGATCAAATATATATTTAAACCTACTTTAACCGGTGGTTTTAAAGAAAGAGAAAAATATAGATTAAAGCTTTTAAACTGAAGAGAATGTTGATTCATCCAATTAATCAAACTTGTTACCTTCCAAGGAATTCCTAAACCAAAACTGCAGAATAAAGTTAACTTGTAACTAATACAATGTTTCATTCATTCATAGTGCAAACTTTAACAGTTTATTGTAAATCATCATTTAAATAAAATATAAGATAAAATTTCATTCCTTGAAAGCTTTCCAAATAAAATAATTAACCCAAGATAAATACTATTTTGGAGCACAATATGAAGTAGATTTAAATATGGTTGCTTCTACTATTAGTGAAATAGATAAACAACATTTACAAATCTGGCAAGATCACCAGTTGTTTTCTTATCGACTGGAGTTATCGCGAATATTTTTATGTCGCTGTGAGTTTTCCTACCTCTCTTTGCCCGGGGAGATCTCTTGGCGACGAGTGGAGTTGTGGAGAAATGTCACCTTTGGAGACTCTTACTATATGGTCCCATGGGGGGGCTTGGGATTCTATTTTCATGGATCAAGTGGTCCCATGGAGCAAAAAAAATTATGCTACAGGATTAATTGGAATCTCCTCCTGAAAAATAGCTTTCCCTACCTTTTAGGACTGCAAATTTCAGCGGGTGAAATTGAGGTGGGGCTAGAAATTTCCCCTACAACTTAGGAATTTTTTCTACCACTTGTCTATCACTTTGAATTTTAAATTCCTAAGAAAAACTTAAAAATGAGATAATTTTTATTTGTTTATTAATTTTTATCAAATTACTCCACTTCTTCCCTTGATTTTTGGAGCTCAAACTTTTAAGTTGAATTGCAAAATTGAATTCATGGGACCACCATCTTTAAAATATTCCTAAAAAATCTTAGCAACACTGTTGATATTTTTTAGGAAGCCCCCCTCCATGGGACCGTACCCTTAGTGACTAAGGATCTCTCGCCGATAGTTGTAAGTTATGCCGATAGTATCAGTGGAGAATTGTAGCATCAAGGAGACATGGCTAGTGTCTTACCGACATGCGATTCTGCTTGAATGACTTTTGACCATCTAAAAATCCTATGTGGTATGTGTTCGACCAATTAGAGGAAGCTAAAGGAGAACCATTGGTGGTTAGACTATTGCGGCCATTCCCAAGCTTTCCTTACAAACTCCTCGTCTGTCATTAAGACTCATGCCTTCTCCTTTTTACGCTTTCCTCCTAGCCTGGAACCTTCGTAGGTTGACTTCCTTGAGAAACAACATTAGATGCTCTCAATATGCTTTAACCCTGCAAAACAATGCCTTCATTAGTCCTCTAAAGCATAGAAACATCATCATTCATCCTACCTTTCATGTATCTTTCATTCAATTATACTTAGCAAAAAGAAACTCAACTCTGGCAGAGGCGGACCAAAATCTGACCCTGAAACTTTTCAAAGCTTCAGGTTCAGATTCCATCCCGACTTCGCCTCTGACAACACACAAAGAGACGATGGAAAAAAGATGGAAAAAAGGGGAAAGGAAGGGAAGAAAACACCCCACGACCAATCAAAAGGAACAAAAGGCAAAACAAATGCAACTGGCAGAACCGGGACCAAAACAGAATCGAAACCTGGAACTTCAGAAAAGTTCCAGAGTTCGATTTTGGTCCACGTCCCTCGCCCACCAGAACAAACAAAGAATTGGCAGAACTGGAATCGGGAACAAAATGGAAACCAAAACTTTGGAAGAAATTCCAAAGTTCAGTTTCGGTTCCGGTTTTGCGTTTTCCAGAATGATAGAAAACAAACGCAGAAAACCAAGGAAACCAACTGAACTAGAATCAGAACCAAACCGAAAACTAGAACTTTGGAAGAAATTCCAAAGTTCGGTTTCGGTCCCAGTTCTACATCTGCTATAACAAAATAGAAAATGCCAAGGCAGAAAACAAAAGGCCAAAGGAAATCGGATAGAAAAAGGGGATACCTATTTTAAACAAGTTTAAAATGGGGTGGTTATGCAAGGCATAACAAGAATCCTTCACCAAAGCTGGCAAATGAGTCCTAGATCACTAAATCTAGGCCACACAAGCTGAAAACACTTGAATTAGTATTAGATAATGATTTGTGTAGGGATTATCCTCGAAAAGATGCATTAAATGGGGCTTGTGGATGTAAAATAATACCAATTAAAATGTAAAAAATCCCAATTATTAATGACAACCCTAGAAAAGTCTGAAATTATGTTACAACATTTTACAACACTTCAAATAAGACAAGATTAAGTTTTATTTTTATTAAAAAGAGGTTCATTAGGTTTAGTTAGTTAATAAAACCTTAGAAAATTATGAAAGTGTGTTACAACACTTTAGCAAGGTACCATTTAAATTCATTAGTTCACAAGGGCCCAAGACCTAATGTGAGCATGTTAAAAACATTACAACACTAATTCAAGGCACCACTAAGCATTATTTACGAGGGCCCAAACAAGCAAGGAAAAGTAGAAGGGATAGTTTTTCCATTGTCATATTTAGCCCACACTTTATTGAGAGGATGAACTTGCTTCAAACTCACACTAAAGTATACAAAGACACATCAAGAGGGTTCCAAGTGTCCAATGCTAGTGTGATGGGATGACAACGATCAAGAGGGGCGATCAAGCCCCTAGGATCAAGATCTCATGGAAAACCAACATGGACACAAACAAACACACATGAAAATGATATAAGAGCTACAGAAAAGAAAAAGCATGCACTATCAAAGATGTAAAGAGAATGAAAAAAATGAACAAAAAGAAAAAGAGGTGGATCAAGCTTTGAATGTTTGTCCATCATGATTTGGATTAGATATAGGTTGTTTTTTTTTTAAATGCATACTCACTCTAAGGAAATGGAACTTCAAGTTGTCCATTGGGTGAGAAGTCCAAGAAGGTGATACACATACACTCATGGATGGTATGCACTCACACACAAAGGTGAGTGGTTAAGGGAAATTCGTGCCCTCATTCAGATTCCCATCAAAATATTCCAAAGTTATACCTCATGATAAATTTAATAAGGAACCATGCAAAAATGATCTTTGAGTTTCATGAGACAAGCAAAAATTTGTATGATTGGAGCTCATGAAAAAACAAGATGGCTCTATAGACATGCAAGTTGTGTTATACAAGATGGCCATATAACTGAAAATGCAAATGCAACAATTAGAAACATTCAAGGGAGTCTTGCTTAGTTCATGCGAGGTCTTATGTGGGGAACATTTTTCTTGATGTCTCCAAGAGAGGACTGATCAAAGAATAGAAAAATCACAACATAGGGGATGCATTATGTCACATCAATCCACTAAGAGGAATGTAATATGCTAAGAGAGATAACGCTCTTGAAGGACCTCATACCCAATGTCAACCACAAAGTGAAAAACACATCTTATAAAGTAAGAAGACTAAATCATGAACCATGAAAAAGGAAAATGAAAAAGAATAATTCCAATGTATGCCCCCACTTCAAAGAAATTTATAAAAACCATGTTGTGATCAATTAATTTAAAGTAGTAAATGATAAATGAAAACAAAAAAGGAAGACATGAGAGCTAACTTCGAAAGCCCTAAGCCAAGTCATATCTTTCTGATTAAAGCTACATCATGTACAAGAAAAGGAAAAGAGAGGGGTTGCCCCCAAATATAAAAATCCAAATGCAAGGGATCTATGGATTTGGGCTCAATATGTTCTTGCTACAATGTTTTTAAAGAGATCAAAACTATCATCATTCCCCAAATACACATAGAACTAGAAGAATGACACAAAGAGAGCAAAAACAAAGAAAAACCTTTTGAGTCAACATGGAAGAAACATGAATGTCTTGATGCCTTGTGTCATCCCCAAAAAGAAAAACACAAAACAAATGAAAAATATAAAAGGGAAAAGGTAAAATATTTATGACATAAAGAAGATTGAAGGAGAATGAAGGTACAAATATAGGAATTTCACAAAGAGAGAGATATATATCAAACATAACAACATAGGGGAACACATTACATACATATAATCATTCAAAAGAAAAATGAAAAAGAAATAATTCACAATACTAGTAAGGCACATGCGATTCAACCTAAAGCAAGTCATTTTCATCCCAATCATGTTCATTGTATACCGAAAGTGGACAACTAGCCAAAGGGATAATAGTGTAGTGTAGGAAAATGCATACCCTTCAATTTTCACACTTTTTTGGGCCCACCTTACTTTATTTATCCTTATTTATGTCTTAATTGGTCCTATTTTGCATTGAAAATATCAATGAATTATATCTTTTTATGGTTGATCCCCAGAAACCTCAATGGATAAATGATAATTTAATGATTTTTGGTTGTGTGTCCATGATTTTTAGGTTAGGCTAAGATGCCACCTAAGGTGTCTTTGTCCCCCAAAGGTCTTGGGGCTTTGATTTCAAATGTTCCTTAAAGCGGTCCTTTTTTGGAATTTGTGCCCTAAGATTCACGCCTCAAGACTAAGACACCGCCTAGGGCATCTTAGTCCCCCTTGTGGTATTTTCAGGATTTAATTCCAAATTTTAGTGGGATTTAGCCTCCTTTAATTAATGAATTCATATGTCGGCTTGTAGTGGCATAATTTTGGGATATTACACATGAATAAGTATAAATACAAGGTTCATTCATTTTCAGCCAAGTCTTTTGTGAGAGAATTCATAATATCATAATTGAGTTCACAAGAGAATTCAAGAGCAAATAATCAAGCATTTGGAACCATCATCAAGATTCGAGCATCATATCAAGGATATTATTGCATCATGTTTGTTATTGTGCTAACATTTGTGATGTAGGGTTTATGATTCAAGCAAGTTTTTAATGCAAGATCTACATCCTTCAAGCAAGATTCAAAAACTATATCTATTGCAACCATTTCAAGCATATTTGTAGCACCTTATTACAAGGGTTTGGTGAGTTGTAACATAGTACTTTTTTCATTCATCATTTCCCTCCTTCATTTCATTTTATTTCAAGGTTTAATTACCAACAAGGTGTTTGACCAAGGAAAGCCCCCATTTACTAACAATCAACAATTTTTTCCTCTCTTGTGTATTTTTATTTGTAGATTTAGGTTAAAGACTTGAAGATCATTTGAAGTGAAAAGTTTTCATATTCACAAAAACTAACCTATAGGCTAGATCTGTAAGTTTCAAAACCTAAGATCAAAGAAGAAGGAAATACAAATCTTGAGCCTAAATACCACATTCAAAGATTCCAAAAATTCAAGAAGAGACTAAGTCGCCACCTAGGGCGTCTTAGTCCTCTTGAAGTTATTTAACAGAAACTCTTCCAGATCTGGTTCCAACATCCAAAGATTTTGCATCTGCCTTGAAAAATAGCAGCGGGACTAAGACAATAGTAAGGGAATCTTAGTCTTCCATAGAAATTTTTGACAACATTTTTGCATTTCCAAAATCCTTGTTACATTTCTAGACTTCCCAAATACACACATCCTAACTTCCTATTGCATAATTTCATCATTTGCATTCATCATTTATCTTACATCATTAGATTTTTTGAGTTGAATGTTAAAGTGTCTTTTCCAAGCTTTTTCTTGGTGGTGAACCCCTTAAAGCCTAAACAACCCCCTCTTATGTATTCCTTGCTAAGAATTGACTCACCTTTGATGTTGACAGTCAATCCAATTTAGATTCTTAAGACGTTATTGAGTGTCCTGGAGAGAATAGGAGGGAAATTTCCATCCCATTTTCCAATTTTCTTTATGGTTTGAATAACGAGTGTTAAACTAGGGCCAACACTAGGTTTAACACTCTTCTTAGTAGGAATGTTGTTTAAGCACATTGAAGAGGAAAACAATGTATTTAATTCATTATGCACCTCTTCATCAATTTTAGCAACTTCATCATTATCATCTAAATTAATCACAACAAGAGGTCAGATGAGAATGTCTAAGGAAAGCTTCAACTCTTGTTGTGGTTGTTGCATTTGATTGTTTTGTTTTAGGGTATCGGCAGAGTCATCATGCATTGCTTCAATCAAGTATGGATTTTTATTTTTTGTATTTATTTCTTGCGAGCAAGGGAATGATGTCTATGCCAACACTCTCTAGCACCTCTATTTCTTTTAGTTCTATTTTCAAGTTGTGTTTGTGTAGGAGTAGGTTGGTCAACCATAGGTACCTTTTCCTCCTTAATGGGAGGAATGGAGGGAACCACGGGAGGTTGTTCAACCACTCTCTTTAACTTTGTAAACTTGTTTTATTCTAGGAGGTGTGATGGGTTTTTTTTCGTTATCTCTTAGTCTTTCGTAGGAGGTAGGTGAAGGTTTTATCTTAGGTCAAGGTCTTGGTTTTTTGGAATTTTTTTAGTTTCAATCATGTATTTGTCTAGGCTGGTGGGTTCAGTTGTAGGTGCAGACATGTTTTAGAGGGATAGGGTATGTGCAAGATCATGATGGGCCAAAAAGTGGCAATATGATGGGTATGTGGTTGACGACTTTTTTTTTAACCCAAAATTGATGAAAAAAAAGGGTTTTTAGAAGAGATTCTCAGCATTCCACCAATATAAATTATTCTTTACTTTGAATTTAATAAGTAATTATTATTCATTTTCTATTTAAATTACGACTAAAGTCCTAATTGATAGACTAATTGAAAAATATCTACAGCATTCAAATGGTATCAAATTTTTTTGAATCCAAAACATGCATCACATTCTATGCTTCACATATTATAGGATTAAAAACTTAAAAATTGAATTTCATGAAGTTTTGACCAAGTTAAGGTGGTCAGACATACAATTTTTTTATATTTTTTAAAAGTTGTAATCAAAAATTCATAATTGAAAGTTACAAAAAAATATGTATCACATCCGGACATGAGTCCTCTACTTATATCTAAAATCTTGTAAAAAATATTATCATTTTATTGTGGCTAGGGTGGTCAAACAGACACCTACTTTTTATTTTTCCCTAAAATTTAAGTACTATTACATTGAAATTTCAAATTTTCACCACATAGATTTTTTGTTTAAACAAACCTAGTAGTTTAGAAACTACATTCAATTTTCTACAGATTCTATTCTTACATATTTTTGAAATAATAAAGATAACATATTCAAATTTTTACGTATGTCAAGTTGCCTAACTCTAATTTTTCTGATTTTTTTGCCACTTAAGGGCCTATTTTTTCAATGATGGTCCTACACATACCTGATATTTCTGCTATTTTCTTTGCCTTGAATTTTTTATAAGACAGGAAAAATAAGTCGTCTCGTGGTTTGATAGGTTCTATAGGCTTAGGCCAAAAGAAGTCCAAGGAAAAGTTTCCTTTGGAGGATAACATGTTAAAGCCACTATGATGGATGGTGAAAAATTCATTATCAAAGGGAAACTTTAAGCATTTATGTACAACCGAAGGGACAACTTTCATGAAGTGAAGCCATTGATAGCCTAGATTCGCACGAAATTTTTCCGACTGTGGGATGATGCAAAATGAGATATCTAATGTTTTCGGTCATATTTGCAATGGTAAGGTGATCGATCATATCATAGGGAAAGTGAAACCATTATTTTTTTTAATCCATGATTTTAGTTTATCATATATATCTTGATAGAGCTCATGCAAAAGTAAGAATTCCTCGGTGATCACATTCTCTCCAAAGGGGGGATCTATTAGTATCCCATTAGTGGGATTGTCATAGATTCCTCTAGCTATGTAAAGAGGACCGTGAGGTGCATGTTTAAGTATATCCTTATAGGAGAAAGCAATTTCAAGAGGATTTTTAGGTCGACCCTTTAAAGGAATGACATCTATCACTCTTACCATGTCATCCATAGCATAATTATCTATAGGATCGTGTTGAGTGGTGTCATTGTTATCATCATCCGTATCAACATTCATCACATCATTCTTTTTAGTTTCATTGGGTTTGAAAAATGAAATCTTATGATAATTAGGCATAGGGTCGGTAAAGATTTGAAAATTTTGGTTAGGAGGGGCAACAGACTTATTTCCTTGATCACTAACACCTTGAACAAAAAGATGACTAGAATCAATGAGGTCTTGCACAAGATGTTTAAGACACTTTCAATGTTCCGTTTCATATCCATTTTTTTGGTGATAATGGCAGTAAGAGTTTGGTCTATAAATTGTGGGTAATGGTTTATTAGGATTGGGTGCTTTAATGGGAGGTAAGGTAATCATCTTCTATTCTATGATTTGGGACATTGTATTATGAAGGGTATTGGGTAAGAAGTGAATTATCTTTTCAGGTCTCCATAGATAAAGGTTATTGCAACTTTAACAAAAACTACTTGGTTATTGACATTTTGAGTTGTTTGTTGAGGGGGATTGAATTGAAGGAACCCTTTATTCCATTTCCTAAAATGTTGGGAATTGTTTTGGTTTGTGGACTCATACTTCTTAGTTCGATTAGAAGTGAACTTTGCATCACGACTACTAACTAAATTTTGATAATCATGGAGGGTAATACACAAATGCATAAAGGATGGAAATTCCATCATGGTAAGTTTATCTTATATCTTACTTTGCAAATTTTCTATTAACATCTTTTGAAGGTGAGAATTAGGAACCTTGACATTGATTTGGGAATAAAGCGATCGGTAGAGTGAGATAAAGTTAGTTATCTTTTCTTCTTTTTACTTGCATCTCATAAAATTGGCCGAGGTCATCTTAGGGGTCATATGCACTTGGAAATTGTTGAAAAAATCCTTAAAAAGTTCATTGAATGAACAAAATTGAGTTGTTCGGTAAAGAAGAATACAACTCCAAGGCACTATCCTTCAAGGACCTAGGGAAAAGCTTAGCCAAGAGTATATCATAAAGGACTAAGTCACTACATAAGGTAGTGTAAGAATTAACACGGGTAGAAGGATCTCCCTTTCCTCCATATTACTCAAATCTAGGAACCTCTACTCCTTGTGGCATCGGTGTTCACAATATCTCTAAGGACAATGGAATACTTTTGACATAATATGTAGGTGGGCCATTTTTATTTTGGTTGATAGTGAAAATTTTTTTTTGAAGGGATGATATGGTTTGGAAGAGTTGGTTTATAAGAGGGTCATTAAATGCACTATGAGATGGAGGTGAAAAAGGTGAGGGGTAGTATGTGTTCAAGGGAAAAGTGAATGGAATTCTTATAGGTGGTAAAGTGGTATGAGATATGACATGTGATGCCACAAAGGAACTAGGGATGCTAGAGGAAATATCCAAGGAAGGAATCACATTACTGGTTGGTTGCACTATTGTTGTGACTTGAGGGTTGGTATAGGTAGGTATTGAGGCTATTGTTGTGAGATGAGGAATTTGAGTTCTTACTTGGCTTATGAAATTTCTTGTAGGTAAAGGACAACTAGTGATTGAAGTGAGGTGTTTTCCAAAGATTTAAACTATTTTTTTCACAAGGTCAAGTCCATCTTCACTTTCAAGAATACGATGAATGTTATCTATAGTAGGGATGTTAGTAGTTGAAATTTTGTTGGTTTTCACTTGATGTTAAAGGTTTGCTAAGTCTTCATGAATTTGAATTATGTTTTATTGTAGGACACTAGCAAACTTGGTTTCAACATGAGTCACACTACTTGAAGGTAAGGAGTTGTTAAGGTTATGGTCCATACCTAATGTAATAGTGTCAACACTACAAGTGACAGAGCTAGATAACCCAAGATCCACAACAATTGTACTATCATGAGATGACATGAGTCTCAAACTTCATCTCACTATAGTATTAGCAATAGGACACAAAATACTCATACAAGGGTTACTAAATGCAATATGAATGCAAATGCAATATAAGCTAAGAGCAATGAAATGGTTATAACAGAAATTCTATAAAATGATTTGCCCAAGGTGGCAAATGAGTCCTAGTAGGGATTGTTTTCAAAAAAATTAGTTGTTTTTTATGCTTTTTATGTTGTATGATTTGTATTCTAAGTACAAATGCATAATTTGTAAAAATTTCACTCATTTAGGATGCAAAAATACAAGCTATATGAACTTTCACTGATGCAAAATTTTAAAATCCTACAATGCCAATTAATTATTGCAAACCCTAATGCAATGATAATGCAAGCCAAATATAGGATGATGATACACTCCAAATCAAAATTATGATGTTCTAAATACAGGTTCACCAAAATGGAACCTCTAAAAATGGGGTATTAGGGCTATTGTATGGTTTAGGGCCTAGAACACACCCACTTTCAAGCTATTCCATTCAAGGATAACCCTAGAGATCTCAATGTAAAGGATAAAGAGATCTTGCAATAGGGTTGTCCTAGGGACTGATTGTAAAATAATGAGGGGTTCACCACCAAGTAAGAACTTGGAAATAAAAATGAAATGCAAGGTAGAATGCAAGATGAAATGAAAAACCCTACTTCAATGTAAAATAATACTAAATGACCTAGAAAAGCAAATGAAAGAAAATAGAAAGCTATAGAAAGGAATGCATGCACCTGGAAATTTGGAGATGGCTTGAAGGGGGTTTGAAATACTAGATTTTCTACCTTTAATGTTGAGTGGTACTCATTCACCAAGATGGGTGAATTAGTCCAAAATCTAGGTTTTTGTGTAGGAACAAGAACCTGCCAAATGGGTATATGAATATACAAAAAACTATTTTTTTACCAAAATTGGGACTCATTCACAAGAAGTGGTGAACCAGTCCAGTTAGGGTTTTTGGAAACTTCGGGATCTAAATCAACTTTTCTTAGTTTGATCAATCTACTTATTTAGGTTTCTAGATTTGAATCTCTATAAATCAACCTGTAGGTGCTCTCCAATGTTCTCTAAGGCTTGTTGACAACTTTGATAACTTTATGCACTTTGACAACTTTCACCAATCTTTCTCTTCAATGTTCCTTCAATATAAACCTACAAATCACACACTAAAGAGAAGGAAAAATGTTGTTTTGTTAGTGGATAGGGGTTTTCCTTGGTCAAACCTTGTTTTGGTAATCAAACCTTGAAATAGAATGATATAGAAATGGAGTATCATGAATGAAAAAAATATGATGTTACAACTCACCAAACTCTATCAATAATCTTTTGCAAACATGTGTGAGATGACTCTAATAGATGTGGATCTTGAATGATGTGCTAGTTTGAATCATGAGACCCTACATCACAATTGTTAGCTCCAAAACAAAGATGATGCATGAAGTCCTTGACATGATGCTTGATGCTTGAATGCTACTCTAAAATGCTTGATAATCTACCCTCAAAGACTCTTGAATGCTCTTGTGAACTCAAACTTTCTATAAGGATGAATACTTGAATGCTTGTGGTGAAAATCAAAGAAATAAACTTGTATTTATACTCAATTATGTAAGAATTCTTGAAATTACAATACTACAAGTGGACATCAGATCTAGGAGGATAAAATATTGCCAAAAAAATGAATTAATTTTGATTTTGGGCCACATCGGACTCAATCACCCAAGGTGGCGAATGACTCCCACCAGGCATAATTTTTGGGACCATTTTAAAAAATGCTTAGAAAGGTGTGAAATCAAGTTTAGGACCCAAAAACCTAGGTGGGACTCATTTGGCCAATGTGACGAAGGAGTCCCAAATCACTAAATCTAGGCCACACAAGCTGAAAATGCCTAAATTATGATTGGATAATGATTTGTGTCAGAATTATCCTTGAAAAGATGCATTAAATGGGGCTTGTGGGTGCAAAATAAGGCCAATTAAAGCATAAGAAAGCCCAATTATTAATTGAAACCCTAGAAATGTGTGAAAGTATGTTATGAAACTTTACAACACTTCAAATAAGAAAAGATTAAGGTTTATTTTGATTAAAAAGAGGTTCATTAGGTTTAGTTAGTTAATAAAACCTTAGAAAAGTGTGAAAGTGTGTTACAACACTTCACAACACTTTAGCATGGTACCATTTAAATTTATTAGTTCACAAGGGCTCAAGACCTAATGTGAGCATGTTAGAAACATTACAACACTAAGTCAAGGCACCATTAAGCCTAGTTTACAAGGAGGGCCTAAAAAAGCAAGGAAAAGCATAAGGGATACTTTTTCTATTGCCACAACCCTAAATAGGATCTTCTTCCAAATTAAAAAAAACACGCCTAGTAGGTGAATGGAATTACTCCCAGCAAGTTGAAATGTCATACAAAAGAATGATGCCCACAAATCTACAAACACCAGTCACCCACACCTCTAATCTACCTTCAACTCATAGGTCTTGACCAAAAAATGTGCCTTTGTAATTTCCAAATCATGATCCTCTCTATTTCCTTCAAGACTCCAAAACACCTTCAATCCATCACAATAGGAGATAAAATCATACCCTCAGATGTCACATTTACACCAAATTCCATAGCTTGTAGGTTTAAATTGTGCCCTTCACAATTGATTCATGCACTATGGTAGAGATTCATGCCAAATCAGATAAAAAAATCATGATGTTGTCTCACGTTCAAGCCATAATTCATCAATTTGAGCCTATACAATGGCACGGTAAGGTCTTGTAGATTTTGATTTTCCTTGGGTGAGATTGATTTATTCAAGATGGAATAATCATGTGACAAATCCCATGCCTCTTTCATATAAAATGATGCTTGTTCACTTAGAAATTGTGGCAAGAGAATGGAAAAACTCGTAGCAGTATGAATTGTAGCTTCAGTCATAAACGTCTTCCAAATAACAAAATTTTGGAGCAAATATTACATGCCTCTATTGAGTAGAGTAGCAATTAATGTTGGTATGATTGCACCTCTTCAAAAAATGCATGGATCTCTCCTTCATTAGCTAGCGTAGCCTAAGGAAGGAAAATAGAAGCCTATAGTGAAAATCATGTCTTCAAGAAAAAATGTGCCTCAGGAACTTGAATCACCTTTAAATTGCCTCCCAACAGTAGACTCATGACCTCCAATATAGAATTTTTAGCTACCAAGAAGGAAAAATGCTAGCAATAGGAAGATTGTAGTAGAATATTTCAATGCTCCCCCAAACAATCCTCTCGTGGCCTCCTAAGCATGAATAGTAGCTAGTGAGAAATTTTCCAAGGTCATCGACCTCCACATTGATTAAAATTGCATAGTGGTTTAAATCGCCCCTCCTCGTGCCTTCAATCTAGCCTTTGAATGCCTTTAGTAGGTAAAAAATGCCTTCAAGCTACACATAAAGCCTTCAAGCAATTGAATACATTGTAGAATCATACCCTCTCTACTAACACAGATCTCCAGTGCTTCTTTCCAAGTGGAGTTTTGGCCTCCTTGAATAATATTTTAAAGATCCCAATTTGGCACTGGCAAGGAGGACATTGGAAATGGTTGTGGCACTTCTACGCAGCTGATTTCCATATGCTTGAAAGTTTCAAAAGTCTTTTCAATCAAAAACTATAGCCTCAATCTAGAATCTTTGCTTCCAAAAGCTTCAAATACCTCTAGAAATTAACAACAGCCTTCAGGAAGCAAACCACATCCTCTTGCAGATTCAACAAAAAAATGTAATTTTTTAAAGATGAATATTCTTTTGAATGTAATCATAAAATAATGATCTCAAACAAGTGGATGAAAAACTCTCAAGGGAAGGAGGGTAGAATGGTTGGCTTTGATACCATGTTGGTGTCAACCACCTCCCAAAATCACCATCTGTAACAAAAAAAACCTTCACAATGCACGAGAGAAGCACATGCTATTTCACCAAAAATGAGTGAATAAACTAAGATGTGTAAAATACATATTGTACAAAATTTTAAAGGCATGAAAAATGAAATAGGTAAATAACCACCCACTATAGGAAAGCCTAATTAGAGTAATTTACCCTAAGTGAAAAACTTAAGACACTAACACATGAAATAGCCACAAATTCATTAGTTTAATTAAAAAATAATGATTATTGGTCAATCACAATGAAGGCATTATTCTATTTTTAATATATATGGGAGCTTATTGAAAATGGTTACCCAAAACAAGTTGATGAAGAAACATAGAATTCTCTAACTCAAGTAGAGAAAGACTTACTCTAGGATAATAGAAAAAAGGACTCAAAAGCTCTCTTTTATATATTTCAAGAAATTCATGAGAGTATCTTTTCAAGGGATGGAGTAGCAACAAAGTAAAAAAAAAAAGCCTAAGACATTCTCCAAACAACATATCAAGCAATGACCAAGGTGAACACAACTAAATTACATTTTTTATTATTAGATTAAAATTGGAAGGTCTAGTACCCATTGCAAAACATCCATAAAAGAAAACAAGGAACTCACAAGAAGTGAGAAACTCATAAACAAAAAAATAAAATTAAACTTAAATAGTTAAAGATCAACAAAAACAGTAATGAAAGCATACTAAACCAAGACCAACATAGAACCACATGACATGACACCTACAGGTCTCCCAACAACGTAAGACAAGTAATCACATTCCATTCCTGGGACATAAATTGGAGCTCCTTTTCGAAAGTCAGAGGCCCCTATTGAATAGCCTGAGAATTCACCATGACATCATGAGTTGTGGTATCCACCATTTTACCTCTCTTCTTCTGCAGGGTATGCGCAGGATCATGATGGGCCAAAAAGTGGCAATATATAATTGATATGATGGCCCATGTGGTTAACGCCTTTTGCTTTACCAAAAATTGATGAAACGAAAAGGGTTTTTAAAGGAGATTATCATCTTTCCACCAATATATAAATTATTCTTTACTTTGAATTTAATAAATTATTATTATTCATTTTCTATTTGAATTATGACTAAAGTCCTAATTGATAGGTTGATTGAAAAACATCTATAGCTTTCAAACAGTATCACATTTTTTGAATCCGAAACATGCGTCACATTCTATGCTTCCTATACTATAGGATTAAAAAAATAAAAAATAAATTTTATGAATTTTGGACCAAGTTAAGGTGGTCAGACATACAATTTTTTTATATTTTTAAAAATTTGTAATAAAAAAATCATAATTAATTATCTACTTGGAAAAAACTTACAAAAAAATATGCATCACATCGGAACATGAGTCCTCTACTTATATATGAAATATTATAAAAAAATATTATCATTTTATTGTAGTTAGGGTGGTTAGAAAAACACCTACTTATTTTTTCCCTGAAATTTAAGTACTACTATATTGAAATTTCAAATTTTCACAAAATAGATTTTTTTTTAAAATAAACCTAGTAGTTTAGAAACTACATTCAATTTGCTACAAATTCTATTCTTACATATTTTAAAAATAATATAGATAACTTATTCAAATTTTTATGTCAAGTTTCCTAAATCTAATTTTTCTGAATTGTTTGCCACTTAAGGGCCTGTTTTTCCCATGATGATCCTACACATACCCTGCATATGACCATCCTTCAATCCATCATCCACAACCCATTTCCCCTAGCACTTTCTTAGTTCATTCTAAAAAACCTAAAGGGTGAGGGTAGTGTTCTTAATAGTTTCTTTACTATCATCGATGATGAACCTAAGGCATTGCATGGTTTTCTCCTGGTTTTGATGGATAACATCAATCTTAGTCTATAAATTATTTTTATCTTCCTGTGTACCAATAATGGCACATAAAGCTTCCAACTCCTTCTCCCAAATCTCCTACCTCTTGAATGACTTGGCCAAAGAGGCAATCATGTCCTAGTTCCCCTTATTCTCCACCTCCCTTATCCATGGGACCCATTGCTCCAAAACCTTTCCTTCTAGTTACTCTATAACCTTGCCTTTTAGAATTTGGATTCTTTCTTTAGCCATTACTAGTTGGCCCAAGATCCACTTCATGATATCCTTCTGGACATTAATTTTGTCTCTATATTTTTTATAGATGGTGTCAGTAGAGGCACAAACCAACCTAGGTTTAGTTTTGGTTTCCTCTAGATTGATGCACAAATTAGGAGAATTTTGAAGGTTGGGGTTAGAAATAGGGGTGGTTGGGGACATCAAAGACATTAGCATGAGTGGAAAAGTGTATATGAGAGTTATCAAAGGTGGGATTCCATGACTTATCGTCATTCAAGTTGTAAGACTCCTTTGACCCATAAGTAGAAATAGGCATAGGTTCCGACAAAGGGGTTCATTTAATGGGGTCAAGAGGGGGTTTTTCATTAATAAGGGCTTTACCTCAGCCCCAAGTGCTATGCAGAATGGAAAGAGGGGTTTCATCTAGGATAATTGAGGGGTTTGGGTCCATAGATGGATTGGTGGGGTCATGAATGATCAGAGTATTCTTTCGAATAGTGGCATGGGAGGGTAACAACATAGAATGAAACTTGTAGAGATGGTAAATAAGGCCTTAGTGGATGGGTAATTTCATAAATTTAGCCTAGAAATTTCTAATAGATTGCTCAAGCAAGGACATAAGCCAAAAGGAAAATTAATTTTAACATTATCCGTAAGAAGATTAAGAATAGGGAAAAGATGGGCGTGAAAGTGGCAAAACTGCCCCTTGAGTGTGACATACCTCATGAGGAATTCTATATTTTTTCTCCAAACATTGGGTGGGTCCACATGGTTGAAGCCATTCTGCAATCTATTCACCCTCTCTCCATCTTTAAAAAATCATTCCATGTCTTTATGGTAATGGCCTTTTGACTTATGAGGAATGCACACCCCTTCTAAGGAGAGCCCCATCACCTCCACAATTAGCTCAGTAGTCACCATGAAGGAAATCCCTTCAATAATAACAATTCCATTCACCAAAGAATTGGTGAATGCAACATAAATCTTAGGGTCATGCCCCTACATACCCTCCACAAACAAAACCATCTGACCCCTTTCTAGAATGGTGCAAACCTCTTTGTTATATTTCCATCCCTCACAGCTAGTGGGTTCATCTTGAACCAGATAATCCCCCATCACTAAACTCAAAAATTTCAGAGCAAGGTAATACCAACTATAGAAATGACTATAAAAAAACCAAAGCCGCAAGTAAATGTATATATGAAAAAATAGATTATTGAGCTTAATTTTTCATAATTGAGGAGCATGAAAACTATCAATAAGAGTTGACATCCTATCCAACTCAATCTCATTTTGACAATATTTTAGCATCATGTTGAATAAATTACAAATGTTAAGAAGAGACTTTGAGACAATATTAATGAAGGAGTATGAATCAATAGATCCATTATTTACACAAATAATTGTATTGGTAGATCAAATCAAGTCTCATGGTGAGACACTTGAAGATAGGAGAGTGGTTGAAAATATTCAAAGAAGTTTACTAACAAGTTTTGAGTCTATTATTGTGGTCATAGAATTGACAAATAATCTCACATTTTTTAGTGGATGAGTTACATGCGTATCTCATTTCTCATGAGAATAGCCTTAGAAGATGAGAAAATTCATCTTTGGGGCATGCTTTCAAAACACAAGTTTCAATCAGTCATGGTAGAGGCAGAGAGAAACAAAATTCAAGAGAAAGAGGAATAAATTCATATAGAGGTGGAAGAACTAGCCCATCAAATTTAAATTAAAGAGGAAATAGCCAAATTTCTATTCATTATCCATAAGGACAAAGATATGATAAATCGCAAGTGCAATGACATTATTGCAAGAAATATGGGCATTACTCAAATGAATCTAGAAAGAAGCAATATGAATCTAGGATGAAAAATGAAAATTTTACAAGAGAAAACCAAAACCAAGGAAGTATATTCTTATCTTGCAATATTGCACAAGAAAATAAAAAGTATGTATGGTTTCTAGTCGCAAGGTGCAACAATCACATGATAAGGAACATAAAAAATTTCATCTACTTTAGATGAAAATATAAAATTAGATGTCACGTTGAGAAATACAACAAAGTTTCAATTATGGGGAAAGGAAACATCAAAATTTTAACCAAGAAGAGGGATAAAAAGGCTATTTCTAATGGCTATTTTTTTCTTGTCTTCAAACATATTTGATGAGCATTGGGCAGCTCATTCAAAATGGGTATAGAGTTTTTTTTCAAAACAAAAGAATGCACAATATTAAATAAATATCCAAGTAATCAGTTATTATAAAATCCCAAATGATAAACAATATAATTTTTCCCCTAAGGATACAACCATATTTTAAGGTAGAATTTTTGCAAGCACATCCAATTGTGGATAAAAGAAAAATTGCAGTAGTTACACACATAAGTTTTCTAGGAAAAATTAAAGATAAAAATTGGTTATGACATATACAATTTGGGCACCGAAACTTTGGAGGTATAAAACTATTACATAGTATGTACATGGTTAAGGGTTTTATACTTATAGAGAAACTAGCAAGAGTATGTGAAGGATACATTTTGAGTAAGTAACATAGAGAATTAATTCTAGCAAGAAATTCAACAAGGGAAATGAAACCATTAATGATTATGCATTTAGATTTGTGTCAACTAATGCAAACACCATAAATTGGTGGAAGATATTGTTTCAAAACATTTATTGATGATTATATAAGAAAAGCATGGGTCTTTTTCCTAAGGCATAAGTATGAAGTATTTGAGCTCTTTTGTCAATTCAAGGCTACTATTGAGAAAAAAAATGAGCAATAAATCAAAGCTTTGAGAATGCAACAAGGTGGTGAATACATATCAAATGAACTCCTAAGTTTTTTTCAAAGATCATGGAATTCACAAAAAAATCACTACTAGGTACACACCTCAAAAAAATGGTGTGGCTAAAAGGAAAAAAATAGAACAATCATGGAAATGGCTAGGAGCATGTGAAAAGAAAAATAAAATAAAATAAATATTAGGATGAAGCCATAGCATGTGCAACCTATATAATGAATAAATATCCAACCAAAAGTTTAAAGAATATGCTTCTGGAAGAAGTACAAAGTGGAAGAAAACATGACCGTGTTGCTCATATGGGAGTATTTGGATGTATGGAATATGCACATGTCATAGATGAATTAAGAAATAAATTGGAAAAACAAGGAGAAAAATATATATATGTGGGATATAGTGATGAACCAAAGGTATTAAAGTTGTACAATCAAATAAACAAAAAAATATAATCAGTAGAGATGTGCAATTCATAGAAGAGGGAGCATGGGATGGAAGTTTTGAGAAAATAGTGAATGTACCAATAGGTTTACCACAAGAAGATAGAGAAAAAATAATAACAATATGTATTCCTACAATTCTAACACCAACTCCCATTCAAGCTCAAAAAATTGTTCCTCAAGTGACACCTTCAACAAGCACAAGGATAGACCCACACATTCAAGAAAGCACTCCTTCAAGTGGACAACAAACACCATCAACAATAGGCAATCTTGGTGTAGGCCCATGAAGTTCAAATTCTATAACTCCAACCTCACGTGACATGTTGAATCCAACATTGGAATGATTGAGAAGACAAAAAATTAAAAGTATGAGAGATATTTATGAAAAAATTGAAGGTGAGAATAGTGCAGGCCTTAATTATTTTTTGCTCTATATTCGCATGTAGATGGTCCTATTCATTTTGAAGATGTAAATAAATATGAAAAATGGATAAATATAATGGATTCAAATAAATAGATGCTATTGCTCAAAAGAAGAATAAATGGAAGTTAGTGAATCCTCCAAAAGGAAAAGATGGCATAGGTGTAAAGTGGGTCTATACGACCAAAAGTAATACAAAAGGAGTGATTATAAGGCATAAAGTAAGGTTGGTTGTCAAGGGATACAAAAAAAAACCCAACAAACATTATGATAGAATATATCCTCCAATTAGAACAATGGAGACCGTGAGGGTCATCTTAAAAGTAGTGGTCTAACACAAATAGAAGGTATATCAAGTGGATGCTAAGTTAGCCTTCATAAATGGAGTACTAAAAGAGGAAGTTTATGTTGAGCATCCACCTAGATATGAGGTTATATGCAAGAATAAAAAGTGTATACACTAAAGAAACCCCTTTATGGGCTGAAGCAAGTACAACGGGCATGGTATAATAGAATAAACTCTTATTTTTTGAGGTATGGCTTTAGAAAAAGTGATGTTGAACCCACTCTCTAAATAAAAGAAAATAATGGTAAGATTTTAATTATTGTTTTTCATGTACATGGTCTAATCTTTACAAAGAATGATGATACTCTCATTGTTGATTTAAGGGAGGCCATGAAAATTGAGTTTAAGATGATAAATTTAGGATTGTTAAGCAATTTTATAGGTATAGAAGTGAAACAAATGAAACATGGTCTATGTCATGTTAGAAAAAGTATCCATTTTTCCACACTTAATTTCAGAATAATTAATGATAAAATGAGCTTAATTATGCCTTGATTTAGCGTTGTAATATTTTTTTCATATTCACACCAAGTTTAGGGCCCTTTTAGTAAAATGGACTTAATTGTGCGTTATTTAGGTTGTTATAAAGTGTACGTTTACACTGTCACACTAATCTAGGGATTTATTAATTAATTGAGGTTAATTTTCTTTAATTGGCCCATTTAATTTGAATCCAAGCCTAACTAAATGAAAATTTTAAGGGATAAAACCTGAAATTCGTAAATTCCATTTCACAACAGTCAACTTCAAAAGATGTGTTTCCTACATAGGTGACCTAGGACCCATTCTCCATAGGGTGAATGGGTCCTCACTTAGTCCTATGACCCTGATTTTGCATAAAATTTCACCATGTTTGATGTGTGTCCTAGGTAAGTGGCCTAAGACCCATTCACCACATGACAAATGGGTCCTCACTTAGACCTAGGACCTCTCTTCTGAAATGTGTTTTTGGTAGCATTTTAATGATTTGAAATCCATAATTCAATGTTGGCTTTTGATATTTGAATTTTAGTAATTAATGTTAAGATATGTATAAATAGAAGGTTATTTCACTATGTTTCATCCAAATAATTTCAAGAAATCATAGAAATTCAAGTTATCTTAAGATTGTTTTGAAGAGAGCATTATAGGAGAATTCAAGAGAAATTTATAAGGCATTCAAGAGCAGATTTGTAGAAGATTATTATAGCAATCAAGATCAATTTCATCATGTCAAAGATGTATTGCATCCTACATGTTGTTTGAGCTAATGTTTTGATGTATCAGTCAAGATCAACTCAAGCATATCTAAAGGCATTATTTCCAATCAAGTTTCATGATCAAGATCTGCATTCATTGAAACCACTTCATGCTAGTTTGTAGATTTATCCAAGGTTCAAATAAGGTGTGGTGAATTGTGACATTAATTTTTCATTCATCATTCCTTCTTTCATGTTTTGTTTCATCATAAGGTTTAATTAGAAAATTAGGGTTTGACCAATGCAAACCCCTATTCACCCCAAAAAAAAATTCCCTCTTTGATGTGTGATTGTTAATTTCAGGTTGAAGATCAAATGGAGAGAAAAATTGAAGAAAGTTGCAAAGTTGTCAAAGTTGCAAGAAAAGTTGTCAGATCATGGAAACTGAGCTACAAGATTTATTTTTGAATTTCTGACAGCGTCTGACTAGAATCTAGAAGTGAAAACTAAGCAAAATAGAACCCAAAAACTAATTTTTCGGAGTCATAGCCAAGACCCATTCACCATAGGGTGAATGAGTCCTCAATGAGGACTGAAAAAGAACTTTTGGTGAAAGGTAAACATCTTAACCATTCTAGAATTTCCTTTTTATTGGTAGTTGGGTTAAATTTGAGTTTCTTTCCTCATTTTCATATTATAGCTTACATTTTGAATGAAATTAGAGTAAAATAGGTGAATCATATGTTTCATTATGGTGAACCCAACATTGTACAACAACATTTCTAAAATTTGGAGTCCTTTTAACCCTAGATCTAAGTTTTAAAATAGATTGCATTAGGTTTGCATTAGTTGCATTACATTTAAGGTTCTCTAAATCTCACATTAGTTTACATTGCATATAGGGATTTAAAATTTCATTTTTTCATTGTTTAAATCTAGAAAATCGAAAAAGTTGCATGCATATTACATTGATTTTGCATAGTGTTTGCATATTAATGTAATTTTCATTATTCATATTAAAAAATTGGATAAAATTTTCATTTCAAAAAGTGTCATATAGTTCATCATTTGTCCTTCATTGCACTTGTATTTCAAAATTAAATTCTATAAAATTTTATTATAGAGCACATCTAATCACACAAAATTTACAGTATTTTTTATTTTCAACTTTTTGAAGCTTTTTGGTGATTTTCTCCACTTCCCATGCTTGTTGGTAACCTACAATATTAGTCTAGAAAGTTTTAGGAATTTCTATTTTATGTATCTAGGTCAAATCATCCATTTAGTGTAGTCATTTTTAAAGAATTTCAAAAATCATTTTCGTATTAAATTTTTTTAGATCTATAGCACATTTTTTACATTTTTGAAGCACTGCATAAGCTAGATAGCTTACTTTTTCATGTTAGCATGTTTCCTTTTCAAACATTGAGTGTTCATGGAGTATCACATGGCTTGCATGATTCTATTTTCTCTGCTACTGACCATATTCTAGGAAAACAAAATAAAACCTTTGACAAGCCTGTTGGCTACCCTCCTAATATATATTAGATTTGTAAGAATGACATAACACAAGAGGATGAAAGCATAGATAATCATGAAAACCATAATTTTTCTTCTCTCGTTGCCACTCCTGTTAGTGAAAAAGGTATCTTGGTGAAAGAATATACAATCACTAAGAATAATGAAAGTCTTGTTTGTCCCTCTTCCACTACCCCACCCATTTGGGAGGATATTATGACACAAGAAGATGAGATTGTTGACACTATTTTACCTAGTTTCCATTCATCTCCTAACACCTCCCCTACTTGTGAGAATTATTTAGTGGAAGAAGTGTAATCGTGGAAAATCATAAAAATTCACATTTGTGAAGAGGATATGTTGGTGTTGAAATATCCAATGATTGAGAGTTATAACATTATTTCTCTTTTTCATAATATCCCTCACACTTTGAAAGGTCTATTTGAATGAAAGGATTCAATCATTGGTAAGCATGCAAATCATAGTTTCTCTTCTCTTGATGCCTCCCCTATTTATAATGAAGTTACTTTACAAAATCTAACCATGGAATGTGATGAACATCTTGTTTTCTCCTCTCCTAAAATCTCTCCTACTAGGGTAGATATTATGGCACAAGGGTGACCTTAGAGAAAAGGATGAAATCATGGACAATCTTAACAATCAAATTTGGCCTTCTGCTATTTTTTCTCCTATTTGTGAAGAAGATATTTTGGTGTTAGAAGATCAAACCAATGAGAGTTATGAGAGTCCTATTTGTGTCTCTTCCCCTAGGGAAAACATTATTGAACAAGAGAATTCCATCATTAATAAGCAAGAAAATCCAACCATTGATAACTCCCTTACTTGTGATGAAGTCATTTTAGAAGAACCAACCTTTGAATGTCATGAACATTTAGTTTGTAGATCTCCTAAAAACTCTCCTACTAGGGAAGATATCATGGTGCAAGAAAATGAGAATATTTATACATGTCTTTCAAACAATAGTAATGTGACTTCCTTAGATGAAGATGAAGAAGTGACATTAGACTCACCTTCACTAAGAGATCATGAAAATAATGACAATAATTTTGAGGTTATGCACATTATATATCCCTTGAAGAAATCTCTTGATCCACTTATTACCATCTACCCACCGTCAAATCAACCCCAAATTCAAAATCAACCTATTCTTATCTTAGAACCACCTAAAAGGAAACTTGATAATGATAATGTTTCACAAAAACTGAACTACAATACTTTTTCTCATACATATAACATTAGGAACAATCCACAACCAAGACAAACAACTCCAACATCCCTCCCATTACCTCAACCTATCTTCCCTAGTGCTCCTTGTTTCCCCTCACATAGTGGAAAGGAGTATGATCCTGTTGAACAACTTAAGAATAAACCCACTAAGATATCCCTATGGGACCTTATGCCTCACCTAGTTATCATAAAATGATTGAAAGTTCTTTACAACAAGTTCCTACCCCTCCTAATGTGCAACCAAATGATGTGGCAACCCAAATTCAAGCTATAACTCTAGTCAACTTAGACATTACTTTACTTCAAGATGTGTTACCTTTGTTACAAGTTAAAAAAAAGCATTCATGATAATAGCCTATATTAATAAAATAGTGATAAAGATAAATCTTGTTAACAATGCTTTGACCTTGAATGTGTGTAATGTGATCCTTTTGGAGAAGATTCATATGGATATGAGTGACATTTTCCTTGATTATTTATCTATCCACGGGTTTGAAAAAATATGAAAACAACCACTTGGAGTCATCACATTACCTATTAAATTTGGAAAGGTTACCTTGCAAACTTTGGTCCATGTTATGCCTCACGATCTTTCATATAATCTCCTCTTAGGCAAACCATGGATTCATGAGACGAATGGGGTTCCTTCTAGCCTTCATCATAAAATGAAGTATGTCTACAACAACAAAGTGTATGCAATCAAAGTTGAACATGAACCAAACAATTGTTTGAATGTTGAGAAAGGTAAGGAAAATCTTTTGAAGACATTAACACCAACTACACAATTGGAACTCATCCAAGCGAAAGAAAAAGAGAAGCATATTGAAGAAGTTACTAAATTATTGGAAAATGATTGGGGCTCCTTAGATTTCCCTACATTCATGGGAAATTACAAGATCATAAACAAATAATCTAAAAAGGGAAAATAAAAAGTGGTAATGTCAACAAAAAATTTGAAAGCATCCACTTCAACCACTTTAGAAGAAAAGACAACATACATGACAAAATTTAATGAAGTTGATTATGAACAACCACTGAATCCAAAAGAAATGAAAAAGATTTATGGAAGAGGTTATGAACTTATGAAACAACTTGGGTATAGTGGAAAAGGATGTGGTGCTAGAGGACAAGCTATACATGTCCCTATAGAGCATAACATGCAAGAAATGACTAGTGGTATTGGTTGTTGTCCTTTGAAAGAAACACAAGCATAAAGAAAGCCTTCACTCAATATCAACACTCTTACAAAAGATTCTTCAAAGACAACTTTAACTTTGGTGCATCCAGAACTGATAGATACCACATGTGGGAATATCTCATTAGATATGCATCAAATTGATACTTTTTCTACTCATTATAATCAATAATATTAGTTTTTTCTCCTTGTCATGTGGTAGTTGTAGTATCATAGTATATTCATTACCATGCATGAGGGTATAAAATTGGCTTTATGCAATCATATTTTCCTTTTGCAAGGAGAAGCATATTATCATCATTCATCTCAGATCATCCTTGTCCTACACTTAGTGGGGGTAAGGGGCTAGATAACATTGTCCTAGTTTTAGCATTTGATGTTGTCCCTTTGGCTATATGTTTGCCTTCTACATACAGAGCAAGATTGCGATGCAAATGACCTGATATAGGTTGACTCGCAAGTGCCTTACTAGTCTTTTGCATTATTTTCCTTCTCATGGTTTTTTATGTATTTGCATGTGCATAATGTGATCCCCCATACTATTTTCTTTGATGTATCTATCTCTCTTTTTGTGCATTCCTCTATTTGTATCTACATACTTCTATATGTTGTAAGCATTTTATCTTTTCACTTCTCTTATGTTTTCCTTTTGGGGATGATGCAAGATATCAAGACATTTAGGTCTCTTCCATGTGGTCCAAGAGGATATTTTTTTTTTTTTTTATCTTTATGTGTCATTCTTCCATTTGTATGAATATTTGGGGAATGATGACATTTCCAAGCTCTATAACAACATTGTAGAAAAGATATACTGGCCCTAAATCCATATATCCCTTATGTATTTTTGGGGGTGGCCCCTCCCTCTTTTTTAATGACATAGCCTTATTTCGGAAACATATGACTTGGAATAGGGCTTTTTGAGGAATCTCTCATGTCTTAGGATAAAAAATTGGCTACTTTAAAGCAATTGCTCACAACAATGGTGTTAGCAACTACTTTAAAGCAAGCGCATACATCAATAATATCTTTCAACATTTCTCATGTTTCATGGAGTGATTTTATTTTTTTGCTGTGATGCATCCTTTTATTAGTGGTGTCATTGGGTTTGATGTCCTCCAAGAGTGCGATATTTCTTAGTGTATTACTTTCCTCTTATTGGTGATGTGACACACTATATTCCCTAAGTTGCAAATCTTTTACTCTTGACTTGTCCTCTCTTGGAGACATTAGGCACGATGATCCCTAAGAAGAAGACCTTACACGAAGAAAGGAAGATCCCATTGAACAAAAACCTATATATAATGTTCATAAGTGTTTGGAATAATGTAGCTTGCTAACCTTGTGAAGCTCAAAACTTGAATTCAAGGCCACCAAGCATAACACATCTTTCTTTCCAGTGGAGCTTTTCCTTGTTCATAGGTGTTTAGAATAACACAACTTGTTAAGCCCTATAAAGCTCAAACTCTAAATTCAAGGCCACCTAGCATAACACACCTTGCTTTCCTATATAGCCTTTCCTTGCATTGTGGTTCCTTATTGAAGTTTTCAAGAGGATAGCTTTGATATGGTATGGGAGCATAATATGATTCTCTTGCCACCCTTTATTGGAAGACTCACCTATTTGATAGAATAAAGTTTTGCTACCTCAGAGTGAGTGGAAATCTGATAGCTTAGATGTGTTCCACATCACGTTGGACAATCTACGCTTGATCTTCTTGGTTTTGATAGTGTATGATAGTGTATCTTTGTCATTGTTGAATATATGCATGTCTTCAATGTCTACTTTAGTGTGAGTTTGACATGGGGTCATACTCTCACTAAAGTGGGGGAAAAATGTAGTGTCAAAAAAAGTATCCCCTTTTCCACACTTAATTTGAAAATAATTAATAATAAAATAAGCTTAATTATGCCTTGATTTAGTGTTGTAATATGTTTTTCATATTCACACTAAGTTTAGGTCCCTTTTAATCAAATGGACTTAATTATGCCTTATTTAGGGTGTTGTAAAGTGTACCTTTACACTTTCACACTAATCTAGGGCTTTATTAATTAATTGAAGATACTTTTCCTTAATTGGCTCCTTTAATTCAAATTCAATCCTAAATAAATGCAAATTTTGAGGGATAAAATCCAACATTCATAAATTCCATTACACAACACTCAACTTTGGAAGATGTGTGTCCTAAGTAGGTGACCTAGGATGGGCAAATGGGTCCTCACTTAGTCTTATGATCCTGATTTTGCATAACATTTCACCTTGTTTGATGTGTTTCCTAGTTAAGTGGCCTAGGACCCATTCACCACATGGTGAATGGGTCCTCACTTAGACCTAGGACCCCTCTTTGAAATATTTTTTTGGTAGTATTTTAATGATTTTCATCCATAATTTAATGTTGTCTTGTGATAGTTGAATTTCAGGAATTAATGTTAAAATGTGTATAAATACAAGGATATTTCACTATGTTTCATCCTAAGACTTTCAAAAAATCCTAGCAATTCAAGTTATCTTAAGAGCACTTTCAAGAGATCATTATAGGATCATTCAAGAGCAATTTATAAGGTATTCAAGAGAAGATTTGTAGAAGATTATTGTAGAAATCAAGATCCATTTCATCATGTTAAAAATGTATTGCATCCTATATGTTGTTTGAGCTAATATGTTGATGTAGCATTCAAGATCAATTCAAGAATATCCAAAGGTATTATTTCATATCAAGATTCATGATCAAGATCTACATTCAATGAGGCCACTTCATGCTAGTTTGTAGATTTATCCAAAGCTCAAATAAGGTGTGGTGAGTTGTGACATTACTTTGTTCATTCATCATTCCTTCTTTCATGTTTCATTTCATAATATGGTTTAATTACCAAAATAGGGTTTGAACAAAGCAAACCCCTGTTCCCTAACAAATAAAATTTTCCCCTCTTTGATGTGTGATTACAGATTTTAGGTTGAAAATTAATTGGAGAGAAAAATTGAAGAAAGTTGCAAGGTTGTCAAAGTTGCAAGAAAAGTTATCAAATCATAGAAATTGAGCTACAAGATTTATTTCCAACTTTCTGATAGTGTCCAACTAGAATGTGGAAGTACAGACTGAGCAAAACATAACCTATAAACTAATTTTTCGGAGCTCTAGCCAAGACTTATTCGCCATAGGGAAAATGACTCCTAAGTGAAGACTGAAAAAGCACTTTTGGTGAAAGGTGCACAACATTTGACCCTTTCTAGATTTTCCTTTTTACTGGTAGTTGAGTTAGATTTTATTTGTGTTCCTCATTTGCATATTATAGCTTGCATTTTGAATGAAATTAGAGTAAAATAGGTGAATCATATGTTTCATTATGGTGAACCTATTTTCTATATCTCAGTATCTTTATTTCTCAATCAAAGTATGCCATAGACATCTTGAAGAGGTTTAAAATATAAAACAACAAGCCTTCTCCAACACCAACATCCATATGTTTGAAATTGAGTAAGGAATATTGTAGCAACAATGTGAATATAACCCTATTCAAATGCATGGTTGGAAGTTTGGTGTATTTGATAGTGACTAGATATGATATAATGTATATAGTGAGTTTGATTTCAAGATTTATGGATTTTCCAAAAGAAACACATTGGCTAATAGCTAAAATAATCTCAAGGTATGTGAACGGACCAACGGATATGGCATTCTATACAGTGCAACAAATGACTTTGAGTTGATTGGTTATACAAATAATGATTGGGCAAGAAGTATAGATGATAAAAAGAGCACATCATGCAATGTATTTTATTTAGGTTCAAGATTCATTTCATGGGCTTTTAAGAAACAACCCATTTTTTCTCTCTCCATAGCTAAAGCTGAATATGTAAAGCAACAACAGGGGCAACATGTTAGACAATTTGGATGAGAAAACTACTAAGAGACTTAAGGCATGAACAAGAAGGGGCAACTAAAATATTTATTAGCAATAACTCTACAATAGAACTATCCAAAAACTCAAATTTTAATAGTGGAAATAAACACATTGACACAAGGTATCATTTCTTAAGGGAATTAATCAATGATGGAGAAATTATTTTTGAACATTGTAAGTCTAAGGAACAATATATAGATATCTTAACCAAACCATTAAGAAAAGAAAGTTTTATCCATCAAAGAGATAGTTTTTGATAAAGGGAAAAATGGGTTTTGCAGGGACCCAAAACCACAAAGTTTACAACAAAAGAGAAAAGACAAAAAGTCCAACAGAAAAAAACAGGCTACTACAAAAGGAAAAAACTAGAAAAAACAGCAGCCACCCATGATAGACTAGGAGGGTCAAACAAAAAACCAGCTGAAAAGCCAGCAAAAAGACCAGCCGCCATTAACCCAGAGTCTTCAGAACAGACTCAGTTTCAGCCTCCATCAAAGAGATAGTTTGAACATCATGAATGTTTGTAATTGTAACTAAAAAGAGAATGTTAGAAATTAACCCCAACTACTACATTTAATTCTCTTCTGTCCCCTTGCATTCTATACTCATTCATACATTTGAAATTTATTTTCTCTAGATCAATCCAATTCAGCAATGCTTTCAACTCTCAGCTAGAGGACAAATTTAAATGAATATTTAAATGCAAATCTTTTTTGATAGATATTTCTCACGCAAAATAAATTAATGTAATTAATGTTTTTGTTTTTGCCTCCTTTGTTGGGCATATATGTAGGCTCAAGATAAAAAACAGAAAAAGAAGGGCAGAGTAGTCAGTATTGTTGTAGCAACAACTTGAACAGCCAGTGAAATCAATGAGCTTGATTTTCAGTTACTTTTCTGAGCACAACAAAGAGGAGCAGCTCTATATTTGATTTATGATAATAGATATTATATGCTTTGAAATATATATCTATATATATATATATATGAAATATATATGATATTTCTTTTCTCCTCTTTTCTCTATTTGTTTTGTTTTATATTTTTCTCCTCTGCCTCTTCCTTCTTTTTCTGATAGAGTATTCTTCTCTACAGTTCCAAGTTCGTGCTATCATCTACGCTTTATTCCCTTTAAATTGAATGTCACAATGATAAATTAGAGTACTTATCAATCAGACGGTTTATATATTTATAATATATTTTTATTTACACTGAATAAATAAGCTGAGCAACTTTAAAATCTGAAAAAGAAACTCAGCAGTAAACTTTTGTAGAAGTGAATCAATATGTAACAAACCCTAACAAGGTTTTTTAAAGGTACCATATATTATTAAAACTCTGTGAAACAAAAAACAATTAATCTTCACAACAATACCAAATCTTCAAATTTCACTAGTAGCAACATTATCTAAATTGGTAGAATATTTAGACTGTTCAAAAGAACAGAGCAGATATTTCTGCTTCAGGGGTGGAGTAGTTTGAAATCACTTCTGCAGTATATGGGAACCATGCTTCATTTGAAATCATATTAAATGATATGTCGGGGGATGAGCAGTAAATATTTGGTGGGTATATTAATCCCGATAGTAACGAAGATGAATTTGGAAGAGAATCAACATGATATATGTTGTTAGCATCATTGGTTATATCTGTGATTTGCTCCATACCGATTGAAACATCTTGTACTTGAGCTTCTTCGCATCCAATAAGCTGTTTGTAATTCGTATTCCCCCGGTTGGAAGAAATATTGCATTGTATGTCCCAATCTGCTTCCACCAGACAGCTCTCAAGTTCTTTATATTGAAAACTGGTCTGATCTTTGTGAATGCATACAGAATAGTCATCGGACTCTGCTGAGCCCATGAGATCATTTGTGGCTAAAATATTATCAATGACTTTCCTTCCTCTTTCTGGCTCATTCGGATCAGACGAGTGCTTCAGATGTGTAGCTGCACCAACAAGATGTTTATTGCCATTTTTGGCACATTTGGGATCTTTTCTGGCGACTTTCTTCCTCAAATGTGTATTCCAATAGTTCTTGATTTCGTTATCTGTTCGTCCAGGCATTCTGCCCGCAATCAACGACCACCTGCGTATAATTACCAGTTATTCAACACTGAGTAGGTCTTGAAATCGAATAATCTTTCAGCTCGACCGGAAAATTAAAATAAATGGAACTATTAAAGTAGAACAAGAGAAGACAATAGCAACCAAGTGAATGAATCGAAATCTATACCGATTCCCCAACAATCTATGAAGTCTGATGATGAGTTCTTCTTCATCAGCGGAGATATGACCTCGTTTGACATTCGGGCGGAGGTAGTTCATCCACCTGAGTCTGCAACTCTTTCCGGTTCGTTGCAAACCTGGACACAGAACTAAGTGAAGAGTTCTTAAAAGAACACTAGCTATTTTGAGTCCCCAAATTATCTTTAACCACAAATTACTTAACAAAATTAGACCATTATGATATTGCTATCAAATTTATTGTTCTGGGATAGGTGACCTCCTGGGAAGGCCCAATGCTTCACCTTGTGAGCATCACCTAGATGCAATGAGTGCTAAAGGGACCATTCCTTATCATGAGAGATGGGTTCTTGTGAACCACTACTCATAAAACACGAGTTAATGAGTTTGACTCGAAACTACAAGCTTAAATCCTGATAGCAATATCATAATTTGACACACTGTGGAAAATACCTTCTACTTATCAAAATTAGACCAGTCATAATTACCTTTTTGCTTGAATTGAATTCTTTAAATCATGAGGAATTCATATTACCGCTATCGTGTCTAATCCACTAACTGACAAAATTCAATAGCTTTGACAGTTTTATTTCTACCAAACTGAAAAACATAAAATGATAACTGTTTAAGCTCTACTTTAAAATTTATGTCTTACCTGCTTTATCAGCAATGGAATTCCAGTGTCTTTCTCCGTGAAGTTGCATGTGGTTTTTCAAAAGAAGATCTTCAGCGGGAGTCCAGGGGCCTCTATTCATACCAGTAGTTGAGTTTGTTCGCCTCATAGTCCCTCTACAAGTTTAAGCAAATGGAAATATACAAAGTTATGAATCTCAGCCTACAGTAAGATGCTAAAGATCCAGCAAACTAAATTAAACGATGCAGAGACAAAAAATCAGTTCAAGCTTTACTTGCAACTCTTTAGCAAAGATATGCAAACATAATTCTGTTTTTCGCATAATGTATTTCTCGAATTTATAACTTCATGTTTGAAGCCACGTGCTACATAATAATTAGACCCCAAACTATTCAAGTACTAAAGCCTCACGTTTTCCTCGGAGAAGACATTTTCAGTGTACTTGGATACGTCTTCATGTAATGTAAAAGATATTTCAAGACAGGAATTTTGATCAAAGTAGATTTCTCTTGTGTGTGGTATCATTCAATCCATCAACATTGACAGGGGAGTCTTGGCTGAGGAAAAGACAGCGAATAGATTTTTGTCGGCATAGCCAAAAAGAAATCACAAGTAGGATGACCCATCGAAGTAAAACAAAACATGCTTAATAATGGCGATACAATACTTCTAGGAGCTACAAATCCTGCCGAGATCACTGTTGACTCTTGGGTTATTTTAAACTTATACTTCTAAACTTGAGTAATATTTCCATGTGACAGTAATAGCTTGCGCAATAATGTTTCATTCATCATTGTTTTCTGTCGTTATCGAGAAATATAGACACCCATGACTGTTATAGATGCTTGTTGCAGGTCTGCTCAACGACCAGTCTCATAGGGCTATAATTATTTCTCTGTTCCATTTCTTCTGTAGTTTTCATCCTTGTTCAATCATGTAAGTGGGCTTTGCTTTCTTGTCATGGGATAAGCGATAAATTATCCTTCAGTCGTTTATGTCCTCTAATTTCTGAAGATCACAATTTTGTTGCTGCAGCTACCATTCGTTCCAAATTATAACTACTTTACTCAAAAACCAATTAAAATGATTTCACCCTCTCTTCATGATAGTTTCACCGTGTACGTTAGGAAAAGATAGGATGCCATTATTGATAGTTATTACTTCCTCTGTTGAAGCTATTCCAAAATAGAAAAGCTAAAATGGTCTTGATTTCCCTACATTCATGGATTCTATATATCCTACTGTGTTGTATTAATCAGGAGCGTCGAATTAACTATTATTGGCAAGAATAAGCTATAATAAGCTATAATTATGCCCTTGTGCTATCATGAGGACACATTTTCCAGTAATGGTTTCATTGGAAGGAGAAAGCGATTATAAATCTCTCTCTAAATCAAATTTTAATTGTACGTTGTATATTTGGCATTTAGCATTTGATCAGATGGCGGCGTTTGAATCCAATTTGGCCATTTACATGAAATACATGATTGGGATAAAATCAAATATAAATACATCTTGATTATTATCAATTTCTTTTACTGATTCAATTAATTTTATAATAGCACATTAGAAAATTATCGTGGGATGAAATTAGATTCTAATCTAGAAAGTTATTGAAATAAAACAATTAAAATTGAAAATAAAATAGTATCATGATGGATTATAGAGTGTAATTTAAAATGTTGTGGAAAATACTTTATATAGTCAATCAAGAAGCATTGATGATCCAATATTATGAACTATAGAAATTTAATGTCTTTAATTTGAAACAAAGGCTTAAAAAAGGCTTATAAATCATAAATGTGGTATCAATCAATATGTCATATTAGAATTATTGCATTTAGCTTACTTGACACTAGCTTCTAGAGTTTTTTGGCTTTGCTTGTGTCCATGTCATACTGCTTCAAACAATAGAAGTTTAGCTATTTTCTCTACATTTATCACGATACTCCCTTAGTTACCATGTATACAAAAGTTTTTCTCTCTTTAAATGGCCTTGACCTTTCTTCCTCTATAGTTGTTGTTATTGGAATTCAAGGTTTCTCAACAATAAAAAAATGGTGCCCCCACTTGAGTGACTCTAAAATTTTGTTCCCAAGATGTTTGATGAGGTACATCTCCTAAAATATCCCCAAATGTTGTTCTTTTGATTCCTAAGTTATATAATGCATGTCGCTTGTTTGAAATTTTTACTATAATGGGATATTTTGTGGGTAAGGTCCCCTCTAAAATAATGATTAAAGAGTGGGTCATTATGGCTTGGGCCCCTCATGGGATCCATCTAAATGTTGTGCAAAACCTAACTAAAGTGTTTTTCTCTTTCACTTTGTTGAATCTAATCATGCTAAGACTACTCTCAGTTATAGCCATTAGTTTGTCCAATCCTCATTATTGGTGTTCTAACGATTGACTGGATGGTTTGTCGTCTATAATAAAATTCTCTTAAGGTTCCTATCTAGTTTGAATTCCCTAGATTACCTTTTCCATGTTGGCACTTCCTAAGCCAAATTACATTTTCTTTAAAGGAAAGATGTTTTTATGTAAAACTTGAAAGGTTCTATTCAAATCAACCTTAGAAATGAATCTATGTTGAGGTAGATTTATCCAAGGACCTTAAAGTACCTATTGATATTTAGATTTATGAAAATGAGTTATGCTCAATGCATTTAATACCTAAATTTATTGAATACTTGTTATAAGTTTCAATCCTCTTAACACAAGATATAATATTTCATTTTGGTTTCTCCTCATCTATAACATTCCACACTACCAACTTTTGGGTCAATGTTTCTTATAAAAAAGAATGAATTTTAGTTTATAGTTATTAACTACAAAAACAAGAGCTCTAGAAATAGCAACTCCACCCAAGTTTTATTCTATCTCTAGGGATCAAGGTACTAATATGATTTTAATACCTCCTAAAATAGAGAATTTGGTCATTCCCACCCTAGAAAAACCTCTAGTGATGTGAAATATGTTTTAGATATACTAGCAACTTCTTCATTGTCTTAGAAAATAGAACCCTCTTCCTAACATTCTTCCCCTCCTTAAATTTCATAATTGAGGTTCTTTATCCAACCAAGGAGCCTAGAAGAAGAATTATCCAATGAAATGACAACTAGGCCATCCTAAAATTGGGATAGGAAAACTTTAATTCAATCAAAATTACTCTTGAGAATAGTTATTATTATCTTAGTGGGTTGGATTATGAGGGGATGAGTCTCAATACTCAATTAGGAATTTTATGTCCTTTAATTTTTGAGGTCTAATAGACCTCCCAAGGAAGTATTCCATTAATGATGCTCAACTCCAATTTTTATGTCCAGACATTTTTTGTTTGTAATAAGCTATTTTTTTTATTTTTTTGGCCTTTTTATCATTTTTTGTAGGAACCATGCGACAATTTAGGGTGGCATCATCACCTTTCTCTCTATCATGTTGCATCAATATATATGGATGTGCCCCAACCAATCATGGATAATGGGCTCTTTTGAATATTAATAATCATTTTTTTTTGTCATTAATTTTTATGCTTCAAATAATATTATTGAAAGATCGACCCTTTAGAATGGATTGCTAATTCATTATCACCCACCACATATGTGAATATTATAATATGATAGAGATGGAATACATGATAAATATTGGGGACTACCTATGCAGTAGATAATTGGTGAAGGAGGGACATGGTATTTCATCCACAATAAATTGGAGATTTTTTTCCCAATCTCGGCCATTGCTAGAATAATACAATATGGTACACTTGGATTAATTTATAAGCTAGGCTCGATAGAGTGCTTAAATTCCTTGATTATTCCATGTTATTACCTTAAGTTTTCTTTTATTTTACTAGCTATTATTCCTTATAAATAAAGCCTCCTTTGGACATTGTCCCTTTTGACCACTGTCCAATATAATTTTGTATTGAGTGGCAAGTTTCCAAACCCAAAACTATGAGGACTCCACTTTTTTGAACATGTCAGTGCATATTCTATGTGTTTGGAATTTAGAGACATGTTCCATGCATGGGGGGAAACTAAATATTTTTGTAGAATGATTCCATTATTGTACTTCTTATTTCCTTCATGTTTATAGGAATTAATTAGTGTATTTTCATCATTTATCTTATGATACCACCACCTCAAATGTATGCCAAGCCACCACTACTCTAGAGGATCAGTATTTTGATTCTACTAGTCAACTTTGAGTGGCCCCACTTTTCCACTACAAATGGGTCATTGATTCTTACATGATAAAAAGAGTTCCAATCAAAGACCATTTCACTATCTAAAGGTAGAAGATAAGGTCTCTAAAGAATTATTTTAGGGCTTATATGGTTTTAATTCCTCTCAAGCCACTAATCAAATTAGGGAGAGGTTGTTGGTTCTCAAAGAACTCAACATTCTCAATATTTTTTGTGACACTATGAGAAATGTTTTTCTACTTGGGTAAGTGCATGGATCTGTGACACAATTTTTCCTCTTAAGATGCCACTTTTTTCTTCTTCTTCTTCTTCTTCTTCTTCTTCTTCTTCTTTTTTTTTTTTTTTTTTTTTTTGAAATCAATAAAATCGATTTTCACAAGAAAAATGAAGATAGTTGCACTCAAAATTTTAAGATGTTGCATGAACAAAATTTGAAGTACTCTGAGTCTAGTTTCCAAGATACTAATTTTTATTGAAATTAATTAAGATTAAGGGTCTCAAAAGGGGGGGGAAACAAGTCCTATTTTTATAAAAAAAAAATAGCATAGTGCCTGAGGGCTCCCCCCTTTTTGATAACTTTTTTTAGAATTTCAAAAATCCCAATGGTGAGAAATTAGCTAATACCATGTAGTTTATCCTCATTCTTTTGGATAATTTTTTAATGAACATATAATATTTTATGAATTTTCAAAGTGGACACATCCTGAAAAGCTAAAATTTGAGTGTGTTACCCCCCTAAATGTTTTGAAAACTAATCAAAAACTGAAATTATTTTTCATCATGTGTAGAATGGAGCCAATTTTCAAAAAATGTAATTTTTTTTGCATTTTGATGAATGAGTAAAAATCTATCCTAAAACTAGCACATGTTGGTTTTTGACCAAAAATGGAGGCATTTACAATAGAAGCTATGGATAAAAACCTTAACTGAATCAAAATGAAAAAAGAATTATATATTTAGATAGCTAAGAGAGAGGTTATTGTTCTCATGATTTTTATAAACTTACATCGAAAGACGTGCGAATGTGACAGGGAGCACAGATGAAAATATGAGAAAATTTGGCAAATCCTATCAATTGACACATCCAAAGCAGGTCATTTGGCGAGTGCCAGATTTAGTGCTCACCAAATGACCTAATTTGAATAGAATGTAACTTTTCCCTCTCTT